>VNJM01001552.1:0-36202 GCA_008042475.1 Drosophila kanapiae | reverse complement strand
ACACACAAACGACACACACACAACTAGGTGGATAGTTGCATAAGATTTTTACGTTTAAAGTCGAATAGGAGGAGATCGTGCACAAAGCGGAGGCAGGGCAGTCCGGGCAGAGTGAACGGAACTGGTTTAGTCAGTTCCCTCGGTCAGTCAATTACGGAGACATCATTCCAAGCAATCAAATCGGTTTGTCTAATTTGAAGCCAATTCTTTTGTTGAGCTCTTTCGAGCTGGACTTCGTATTCATATTCGTATTATTCATTTAGTGGCAATTATTATGACCGTGCAATCTGTTTATGCTTTTCAAAAGTATTTATTACATATTTATTATTAAACATACACACATACTGTAACATTTAGAGCCCTAGTTGAGTTGAGAGGACCCGAGAACATATCGTATTACCGTATTATGATCATCATCACCCAAGGCAGCTGGCTCAGGCGGAGCTATCTATGTATGTATCTTTTTACTACTTTATCCGTACTTGCTCCGCGACGAGAGAATGTTGATATTTACCTTCGAAAATGCGTTACAATCTACTTCTGTTGCGCCACGAGCCTGACAAGTTCGGAGTTTTGAGGCGAACTTAATATTAAACTTTATTACTAATAAAACATATCTTCAGATACACATTATGCATTATGTTGATCTTAGATGTTCCAGTAAATGATATCCGCGGCGCAGTGATCTTGCCGTTCTCACCGCTCCGGTCAATGAGTGCCACGATAAAATGTCGTTTGGTAACCTCACTGACCTTCACCATCGACTTGGGCTTCCTCGCTCCCTTCGTTGGTGATAGGCCTGCCTCTTGCGCACCGGAGCGTCATTGGAGCGCCAGAGGTGTGACCGCTGGCGACACGCCTCCAGCCATGGCTAGTGGTTCACTTTCTTCGGCTTTAAAGCGGGAGGAATTCGACCGCTGCCTTAGCTAGATGCTGTATTACTCCGGACCGTGCAAGCGGTAATACATTACCCGGTATCTGGTATAATACAGTGCCCATTGGCATACAGTGCCCATTGGCCAAAAGGCACATACGTTTAGGGTTAAAATAAAAAATTTTAACAAAAACTGAAATTATAGATTTGGTTAGCAATAAAAATATGGATGGATGGTAAAAAAGGAGGATCGCTAATAACACAAAATAATTACCAAATCATATTAGCAGAAATTCAACATAAGAACATTGATTTTAAACAGTGTCGGACGTCTTAGAGACTCTCGAGTTAGCAGCTCGCGCTCTGGTTATAGCCGTCAATCGCTCGTATGCCGTCAGCAAAGACAGTAGGGTCTTACTCACATGCATAATAATAATTATATAAGATAATAATATATAATATATAAGATAATAATTTAAGATAACCAAGATAACTGATTAGCCATCTTTTAAAAGCCTTTGGAAGTTTGCTATGGTACGCGAGTTCATGTTTATCATGTTTATAAATTAATTTGTCTGGTGCGAAAGTGGTTAATAAAACACGACAGTGGTTCCTTAATTGCATATACTTCCGCGTGCAAAATGCTGTAATAATCTGGAAGCCAAAAGCATTTACATATTTTTTGTTTGTTGGAATTCAACATGCGTTTTATACGGCGGGTCATATCGGCGCGTCTTATCATATACACCTGGTATACCGTGTATTTTTTTTTATTTCATTTTTATTTACAATCTATCTATCTAAAGATAATAAGTAAATTTTATGACGAAGAGAATGACAGAAAATTTAGATTTTTATACGTATAGGGAATATTTACAAGGAATGATTTTTTTTTACATATGGGGGATATTTACAAGGAATGTTGATCCAGTCTCTCCTGATATTTCAAAGTGTACCTTTTAACCTCTTCGCTTACACTTGGAATCTCGAGGTCGTTGTGGATGACCTGGCTTCTTACGTAGAAAGACGCCTTTGCCAGTCTTCGCAGAGTAATGCTTTGGAAGCGTTGCAGAACTTCGATATTAAAAGTTGAGGCTGTGCCCCAAAGCTGATTCCCGTACGTCCATATGGGCTTGAGCACCACTTTGTACAGGACTTTGTTTTTGAGGCTCTGTTGGGATCTGTAACCCAGCAGCCAATTCATTTGTCGAAGTTTAAGACTCAGCTGTTTTCTTTTTTTTTTTATGTGTTCTGCCCAGGTTAGTCTTCTATCAAGTGAATTTAAGCTCTCAAAAAAAGTGTAAGCAAAAAATGTAAACAAAAGCAAAACATGTATCAAATTGGCTGTTTACGTTTCTGTCCGCTCCCCTTAAAATAACAGCGGGTTTACAGGCACCATCCGTTCGCACAACAACAACAATAGGTGATTTGCTTTATGCAAACGGCTGCAAAATGCCCTCTTCCCATCTTAAAAGTTATAATTTTACTCATTTGGATAAATAACATTTAACAAGACATTTAACTGTTAGATTTCTGTTAAATTTCTATACAAATATAAAAAATATGCTAAAATATTAAAAAATATAATATATCACATAATATTCTTCTTTTTATCATTTACAAGTATGAAAAATGGCAATCGAGAAAATATTCTTGTTGTCTTCGAAACGAAATAACCACGCATACATGAATTCGTGTATGTAAATAATTGAGGAGCTATTCTCTTTCCAAGTGAACGGTCGAGTTAAACCGGCGGGCTTTTATTTAATTCATCTATTTTAAATTTATTATAGTTCCTGTGTTCTGTGTTGGGTATTTATTGTATTTAATCCAATTTAGTTGTGCTGCCCTTGTTTATTTTGGTTTGATTGCTCTCACGTTCACTGCACGCAGCCGCTCTCTTGCTCTCTCTCTCTCACCACCGTTCTCAACGGAGACTGTCTGGAACGATGTGCTCGGAGCGCTGGATGCTCAATTTTATGACCTTATGCTATTGAACGAGTCCTCTAAAGGCAAAAGCGCCGGTTGACGCAAGGCAGACAGCCGGATCCCTACAGCTCTTCGGAAGTCAACCGCAGACTCCCTCGGCAGTGTCCTCAGTCTCAGTATCGACCTCAATAACGCTGAGATCGGGGATGAAAAAAGATTCGGTATCCGAATGTGCCGCGGGAGGGGGTGCGCTCCCAGTAATTTCCGTGTTGCCCGCTGAGGGGTCACAATCGACCGCAGTCTGTGTTGCCAAAATCGCTTAAGGTAGTACTACCTACAAAACATATATTTGTTTCGCGGCTTTCTCCAGATCAAACATCTGACAATGTTGTTGATTACATTCAAGGCAAATTGAAAATATTTAATTTTCTTATGCTAAGGATATTTTATCCTTTAAAATAATTGCCCCCAACGAGATCTTTAGCACAATATCTCTGATAGCTTTTGGCCAAAGTATGTTCTTGTTAAGGAGTTCGAAGCAAAAAAAAAAAAAAAGAAAAGACGGCCTATAGGAATAAATCTTCCTAGCCAAGACCAGACCATTGTGCCCTCTACGTCTTCCACTTAAAACATCTAACAATCTCTATCTTTATTTCCTATCAGAATGCAAGAGGCTTACGCAGTAAGCTCCCTAAATTGTATTGTGATAGCCTTTCGTTTGTATCCCAGGTTATTGTGTTCACAGAAACCTCGTTAAAGCCGAAGATCCTTTTTTTTTTGTATAGACTTTGGTTGTTTATTTTGAATCTTCTCTTACGAAACAAAATGTATTAAAATCTTAAAGTACCACATTATTCTAACAGTTTCTTTTCCATTTGCTGCGCTATTACATCTCGAACGGGGAGTATATTCAAGTCTCTATGAATGTTTCCACTCCGAACGTACCACGGTGCCCCAGTGATGGTTCCCAGGATCTTTGCTTGGGCTCTCTGCACGATTTCTACGTTGATGTTGCTCGCGCTCCCCCACAACTGGGAGCCATAAGTCCAGATTGGTTTCAAGACGGTGTTGTAAAGAAGGACCTTGTAGTTCAGACTGAGGGGGGAGCGGGAGTTTATAAGCCAATGCAGACTGTTAGCCTTCAGCCTTAGGTGAGTTCGTTTAGCTTCAATATGCTTGCGCCAGGTAAGCCTTCTGTCGAGGTGTAAGCCAAGATACGTTACTTCTTCTGACTGAGGAAGCACGGTGTTGTTTAGTGTGAGGCTTGGGCAATTTCGTCTATTTAAGGTAAAGTTTACGTGTTTACATTTTTGTTCGTTTTCTTTTATTATAATATTATAATAATAATAAATTATTATTAGGGAGCATTGTTTTGATTTTATGCATTAGGCCGTCAAGCCATACTCTGTCGAATGCTTGAGAGACGTCCAGAAATACAGTAGTGCAGTATTCCCTATTTTCGAATGCACTTCGGATTTCTGATGTTATGCGGTTCACCTGTTCGATAGTTCCATGTTTTTCGCGAAAGCCGAATTGATGTGCTGGTTAAGAGGCATTTTTCGGAGATTTTTGATAGACACGAAAGTAAACTTATTGGTCTGTATGAGGGGGTGAGCGTGTGGTCTTTTCCAGGTTTTGGTATCATTATGATGATTGACTTTTTCCATCTCTTTGGGAAGCAGACTAGTCTTGTCATCGCGTTGAACAGCTGGCATATGTTACCAACAGCGCATAGAGGGAATTCAATGAGCATTTTGGGAGTTATTAGATCGCAGCCTGGAGATTTTCTCGGTTGTAGTATAAGTTTCAGTCGACCTTGCCTTGTTTGTCTGACTGATTATATGCAAACTTGTCTCTCAGTTTTTAAGCTATCTGAGTGTAGCTTTACATAAAGTCTTCTTTCTATTCTTATTATTATATTATATTCAAATCGGAAAACTATATCTTATAGCTTAACCATCGTGTGCAATTGGTGGATTTTCGCCGTAATGCGGTTATGTTATTTACGAATGCTTGTCGTTTTGATTTTCATTAAATATATCGGATTCCAAATTAATATACGCGGGCCTGTTCCAGTTTCCATTCGGAGGTTTTAACATTTCCCCTTAACATACTCGGATTCCTCTTGATGATTTGAGGAATTTGAATACAATTTCCCTTTGGTCCTTTTTATATCCGAATGATACCGCTTTTTAGAATGGGTTTAACATAAGATCCAATTAGGAAATTATCATTCTGTTAACATTCGGAGGTTACCAGACCACACAGCAAACTACAGAGGCTGTCCAGTATACAAGGAGCTAAAAAGTCGGATCAACTAACGAGTGCCAACAGCACGATCTCACCATACACCATTGATACCCTCAAAATCCACACCAGGAGTCTTCTTTTCTTCAGCAGCCTGATCTTCACTCGGCAGTTCCACCATAACTAAAAATGTAAGCTTTGCAAGCCTTATGAAATCGGATCACGCGAGCCCTGCCTACAATGTCCAAACACCCCCTACAGTCCCCTACCAACCTGCAGAGTAGGCAGAAAGTAAAATGGAAACGATGACTCTCAGGCTGCAATAAAGTATGGATGAATTCATGTCTTTTATGCGAACCACCATGCAAAATATGTTGGCAAATCAAAATATTTTTATTCAGATGCTCCAATGCACCTTATCAAAATAATCAATGGCTCCCCTGCGCATTGCACTGTGGAATGCCAACGGCGTTTCACGGCACAAACTTGAGCTAGCACAATTTATGAACGACAATGAAATCGACGTAATGTTACTTGCAGAACCAACAAATACAATTTCCAAGTCCGAGGGTATATGTTTACAATACTAATCATCCTGATGGAAAGGCCCATGGAGGTACTGGAATCCTTATTAAAAACCGCATCAAGCACCACTTTCACAAAACGTTTGCTACTGACTACCTGCAAGCCACATCTATCAACATTCAGTTGGGTTGCCACAATCTAGCTCTAGCAGCGGTATATTGTACTCCTCGATTCACCATATTCGAAGCCCAATTTATCGACTACTTCAACTCACTAGGCAACTACTTTATAGCAGCAGGAGACTCTAACGCCAAGCATACGCACTGGGGATCACGCCTCGTGACGCCGAAAGGTAAACAACTGTATTATGCAGTTATAAAACCTAGCAATAAACTCGACTGCCTTTCCCCTGGTTCACCTAAACACTGGCCAAGTGACCCCAGAAAACTGCCAGATTTGATTGACATCGCAGTTACAAAAAACATCCCACGAAATCTTATTAGCGCCAGTCCTCTCTTGGATCTCTCATCAGACCACTCGCCTGTACTCTTTAGCCTAAACCAACAGCCAGTTAGTAATGACAATCAATAACATCAACAGAACCGTAAGCATGCTAGACTCAGTTTTGGCTTCAGCGGCTTGAATCGCAACACAACGAAGGCAAAACATAACACACAACACAAAGCACACGAATGCAGAGCAGCTAGTCCTGGCAAAGCGTCGTTCCCGGCGCGAATGGCAATTACATCGATCTTTATTTGCAAAGCAACAGTTGACGGAAGCTTCCCATCGACTCACTAATGCACTCCGAAAAGAAGAAGATAGATCCCAACAGCGCTACATAGAGCAACTATCCCCATCCAGTTCAAAATTCCCAAAATTGTGGCAACCCAACTGTATGTTGATAGATGTGGCTTGCAGGTAGTCAGTAGCAAACGTATTGTGGAAGTGGTGCTTGATGCGGATTTTAATAAGGATTCCAGTGCCTCCATGGGTCTTTTCATCAGGATGATTAGTATTGTAAACATATACCCTCGGATTTGGAAATTGTATTTGTTGGTTCTGCAAGTAACATTACGTCGATTTCATTGTCGTTCATAAATTGTGCTAGCTCAAGTGCAATGCGCAGGGGAGCCATTGATTATTTTGATAAGGTGCTGTGGAGCAACATATTTTGCATTGTGGTTCCCATAAAAGACATGAATTCATCCATAATTTGTTGCAACCTGAGTGTCATCGTGTCCATTTTATTTCCGTGTGCTCTGCGGGTTGGCAGGGGACTGTAGGTGGTGTTTGGACTTTGTAGGCAGGGCTCGAGTGATCTGACTTCAATACACTTGCAAAGCTTACATTTTTAGTTATAGTGTAAGTGCAATTTGGGCACTGGACTGGGCCATTGCGTTTATGCGGCTCTTCAACCGTGATTCTGCGATGTAATAGGAACTGGAGTTTGTAGATAAGATGAACTTCGTTTTTCTTGAGGGCCTTAGGGTCAGGTACAAGGTAAAAAGGGCTTGTGGTTGTTTGTTTCGTCAATTTTCTAAAGCTTTCTTCGCTTTTGACTTGGACCTTTGTTTCATGTATGTCTCCTTTAGTCAAGGGGATTACGTGAAAGCTACCTTTACCAATCAGCTCGATTATTATATTAACAAGGTGGTTGGAGTTTTTCTGTCGAATATAAAGCGCTTTCTTTTTGTCGTTACCAATCTGTTAAACAATTCCCCTAAAGTTTGAACTGTGGCATGTTGATAGACAGACAAAGCGCTTATGAGACCGAAGGGCATGGCTAAAAATTCATATTGACTCGGGGTGAATCGCTGAATCTTTTCTCTCACTAGTTCTCTCTCGCTCTCGCTAAGACGATATGGTCGTCCCTGAACGGTCCCGCTTCCGCCAACTACACGGATTTTTAAAGAGCCTGCAGCCACGCGTCCAATTGGAATACCATTGGAATAATGAGACATTTGGAATATTTGGCCAATCAGTATCAGTCAAATCCACCTTTCATTACCTATAAAATTCATATTTTTTTTATTTTTTTTTTTTTATCGCTATTTAGAGATAATACAGTTCTAGTTCCGCAGACATGGAATCCATCTTCTTCTAACACCACTCCAAGCCCAAGTTTAAACATGTTTTGTCCAATTATCATGTCATATATATTTAAGGCACTTATTATCTACTACGTGAAATTACAATTCAAAATTAAATTCAGAGATTTGTATGGTGGACAGAATTTGCATATTGCTTTTGACAATTTTGTCGCCTATGCCACTCAAAATTAATAAGTTATAGAATCTTTTTACGGCCAGCCTCACGCCACCTGTCTCTTTTACCAGAGAGCATTCAAGTCCCGAATCAAAACAATGGATATCTCTCACCAAGTTGAATCGCAGTCCCGTTAGGCTGATGTGATACACACTAGTCCACCCTTTTCTCGTTGCTGCTTCGGCTTGCTGTTGCTGGTCCCTTCGCACACACTGACGCGATATGTCCAACGCCACACTTGAAACAAGTCACCGTTGATCTCTCTCGCACTATTGTTGTTATGTTGTTGCTATGGCATGGGCTAGTCTCGTCTCGCTCTTCTGTTCTTCTCTTGCAACATTCCACTGCCCTATGTCCGATTTTACCGCAATTATGGCACCTAATCGGCGTCTGCATTTTGAACCTCTTTTTTTCGGGGCTCTCCATTCCAGAAAGTTCTACATTTCTGCTGAATGTATGTGCCTTGAGTTGTTGTTGAAGCCCAGCCCGCGTTTTTATGTTTTGTAGTAAAAGCTACGCGCTGTAATCTGGGGTCAATATGTGATGTATGAGCCAAGACTAGGGATATGGCGATCTGCTCATGGTTCATTGATTTCCACTTGGTCAATAATGATTTAATTAGTCGACTGGAATACACCGAGAGGCATTCATTTGCATTCGGACGTCCCTTGAGAATATTGAGCAACACTGCCGCCGGCGTCTCGTTGCCTTCGTAGCGTTTCATAAACAATTCTCGGAATTGCGACCACCTCATTCCAGGAAAACAAATTTGCGACAGCTTCTGCGATGCAGTACCGAGCAGCGATTTGCTGAGCGTCATCACCAAGGATGCACCTTCTTGCGGATGTTCACTTAGAATCATATTTGCCGTTTTGCACCATGCTTATGTGTCGGCTTCTGCAGCTTCGGGGTCGAATGTCGGTAACATCGCGTTAACAGCGCGCGTGTAAGGCTGCGGCTTGGCTTTGAGTAGTTCGGTTATCATTATATTTTACGATTCTAATAGCCTGCGCCAGCTTTGTTCCGAGTTGTCTTGTAGGGGCGGAGTTCCCACTTCTGATGTCGGGGACGGAGGGTTGATTTCGTCAGTCATATCGTATTTTACCACGCGCAGCGAGTCGCAATGATTCGTCTATTCTCTTTCAAAGTTAACTGCCGGGGTTTTTTTTTTTGTGCCCTCTCGATTTTGTTACTAAGCTTTGCTTTAAACCGCCGGGGTTGTATTTAAATCATCTATTTTAAATTTATTAAAGTTCCCGTTCACTTCGCGTGTGCATGCAGCTTTCTGTGTTGTTTGTTTTGGTTTGCATCTTGTTTGCATTTTTTTTTGTGCTTCTTTTGTTTAGCCGTTGATTGCGTCGTCGCGACAGCAGCTAACCTCTCTGAAGCTCACTCCCACGCTCTCTTTTTCACTGCACGCAGCCGCTCTCTTGCCCTCTTTCTCTCTTTCTCTCTCTCTCTCTATCACTCGTTGCACCACTCTCAACGTAATACAGGTACAGTGGTAATTAGCTTGGATGTCTTGTGTAACTGTCTGTTTTGTTAAACAATGCAAGAAACCAATTGCTATTGGCGATCTTACGATCGGATGTTGGCTTTGCAACAACATTGTGCACGCAAAGTGCATTGGTTGTACGGCCCGGACGGTTGATCATATGCCAAAAAATATTCGCTTGCGCTACTGCTGCGAGACTTGTCACGATGTTGAAAGGGAAATGCGATCTTTCATGCGGCAAACCAGAAGCGGTTTTATGGAGCTATTTAGTAGCTTTCGTAAAACGAACGAGGTGCTCGTAGCGTTGGATGGTCAATTTAATGGTCTTAAGCTATTGAACGAGTCTCCTAAATGCAAAAAAACCGCGGTTGGCGCACCGCAGACAGGCGGATCCCAACAGCTCCCCGTAAGTCTACCGCAGACTCCCTGGGCAACGCCCTCAGTCTCAGTGACGACCTCAATGACGCTGAGATCGGGGGCGAAAAAAGATTCGGTATCCGAATGTGTCGCGGGAGGGGGTGCGACCCCAGTAATGTCCGTGTTGTCCGCTGAGGGGTCACAATTAACGACCCCGCAGAACCCAGTCTCGAAAACTTCCCAGAGTGACAGGTCCGGATCACCGGCTCCAGCTGGCAACATAGACAATTAGTCTGTGATGCCAAAATCACTCATAGTAGTACCTCCTACGAAACATATATTTGTTTCGCGGCTTTCCCCTGATCAAACATCTGACGATGTTATTGCCTATATTCAAGGCAAGACAAAAGCCGAAAAACTAAAACTTAAGGTAGAAAAATTTTAATTTTCTTACGCAAGGGATATTTTATCTTTCAAAATAAATGTCCCTAAGATCTTTAGCACAATATGCTCTAATGCTCTAGAAAAGGCGGCCTATAGGAATAAGTCTTCCTAGGCCAGACCAGACCATTGTGCCCTCTACGTTTATGTCTGCAACAAAAAACTAACAAACTCTATCCTCATTTCCTATCAGAATGCAAGAGGCTTACGCAGTAAGCTCCCTAAATTGTATTCTGATAGCCTTTCGTTTGTATCCCAGGTTATTGTGTTCACAGAAACCTGGTTAAAGCCAGAGATCCTTAGCTCCGAAGTTTTTCCAGCTGTTTACACTTTATACAATCTGGATCGGCCTATCCGCCGAGGTGGTGGTGTCCTCATAGCGGTGGACTCCACACTGAAGTCCGAATAATTAGTTTTTGAGGAAAGCAACGATGTTGAATTCCTTTGTCTAAAGCTATCTGTCAAAGGTAGTCTCGTTTATATTACATGTTCCTACATTCCTCCGTTGTCGGAACTTCCTATTTATTGGAACAATCTTACCGCTATCCAATCGGTCTCCAATAGACTGTCGGATAGAGACCATTTAATAGTTTTAGGTGATTTTAACATTCCTGGAGCTAGTTGGTCTGCTACCAAATCTTTAAATACTCTTTTTACTACCGCACAACATGACTTCATTAATAGCTTGTTCGACATTTTGCTGCCCCAAGTCAACCATGTCCGAAATTCTTTAGATCGCTTGCTTGATCTCTGCTTTGTCTCTGACTCGGCAAGAGGCAGTTTGGTCAGGGTTCCGCCACTGACACTACAAGAAGATCCATATCATCCTACTTTCGATGTGACTATCGATATTGGGACTGCTTTGGAGTGTAGGTCTGACCGGCCACCGAAAAAGGTCCACTGCTTTCGCAAGGCGGACTTTGGAATGCTGAACAACTTTATATCAGATTTTAAATGGTCCGATCTCTGTATGTGCACTGACATGGCTAACGCCATGGATATTTTTTACAATGCCATGAAATCGTTTTTTAACGACTGTGTTCCGTTATACTATCCGTCAATCTCAAACAAGCCTCCTTGGTTTAACAAAGAGTTGACTCGCCTAAAAAACATAAAATCAATCTCTACTCTAAATTTAAGCATACCGGTTCTCAATCTGTCTTGTCTCGCTATTTAGCGGCTCGGTCTAATTTTACCGTGCTAAACGCTCAGTGTTATAAAAACTATCTAACTCGTTGCAGGGTAGAGTTCTCGCAGGACCCGAAACAGTTTTATAGTTTTGTCAACACTAAACGTAAGCCTATTACACATCCTTCCTCGCTATCTTTTGAAAATAAGACAGCAGACAATGATCAGGCAATCGCCGATCTTTTTGCTCAGTTTTTTCAAACTACCTATTCTTCGTCAGTCGATTTAAGCCAGACCTATTCTTACAAAATGTCCAAATCGACCCTAATCTTCAGTCCTAGTCTAAACGAAAGTTCTCTTCTTTTGGATCTTCAACGTGTTAAGCCAGTTTATGCGCCAGGTCCCGATGGAATACCAGGCTGTGTGCTTAGGTACTGTGCCGAGGCCTTGTGGAATCCCGTTCTAAAATTGTTTACCTTATCCTTAGAAACCTCCAACTTTCCCCTTATTTGGAAGGAATCATTTGTTGTTCCTCTCCACAAAAAATGTAGCAAAAGGGATTATAGAGGAATCTCTAAGTTGTCAGCCATCCCAAAACTCTTCGAAAAATCAGTAACTCCACATTTGCAGCATCTTTGTAGATCAGTCTTTTCTCCATGTCAACATGGATTTATTAGGCGAAGATCAACAACTACCAATCTTTTGGAGCTAACCTCATTTATAATAAAGGGCTTCCAACAGGACATTCGGTCAGATGTAATTTATACTGATTTCAGTAAAGCATTTGACTCCGTTAATCAAATGGCTCTAAGTGCAAGCTTATATATGCTAAACGGCTGCTCTCTAGAAAGAATTACTCTGGTCGACGATTTGGGCGTCCGTCTGGATCCTAAACTTGATTTTATAGATCATATTTCTTGCATGGTGAATAAAGCCAGGGGTGTTCTTGTATTTATTAAGCGTTGGTTGAAGGAATTTGATGACCTTTATGTTACAAAAACTTTGTATACTTCATTAGTTCGTCCTATCTTAGAGTATGGCTCAAGCGTTTGGAATCCACAATATGATGTCCACAGAAAACGCATCGATTCAGTCCAAAAGAACTTTTTACTTTTTGCAACTTTAACTGCATGAACCCTTTAGAGTTTTGTGCGCTAATTATAATGAGATGTACCCAATAACCTCTAACTTAGACAGCCTTCCCAAATTAAATCTTTAATCCTAACTAACTTACAACGTATGCAACCAAACATTCAGGCAGCACGTCAGTAGTTAATTTAGTTTAGTATAGTTTATTGGTCTGCGCGCTGTATGTGAGGGTGGTAGCGCGCTGCTGTCTCGTATGCCGATGTCTAATTATCGGATGGCTTCGCGATTGGTTGCTAATTGCGTATGACCATTTGGCCAGTTGTCTCCTAATGTAGCATTAGTGTGATTAGGGTGGAAGGGTTACTGCCTTCATTAACTGCTGGCCTTGGGTCTCAGGCAGTTTGAAACAATACAGTACTAACGGCTTGTAGCCGGAGTTGCTTTAATATGAGCTAGTTCTCTTTATTCATTGACAATCAAAGACGAACTGAACTTAAAACCTAACCAAAACTAGACTTCATAGCGGCCACGCAAATATGCTGTGTTTGCCGGCTATACATGGGCATCCGGCCAAACGCTGTGTCACAGTAGCTTAGTGAGCTCTCGGACGATCGGTCATCGCCGTCTACCGGTTAATTTAGTAAACTTGTATTCATCGAATTAAATTCAAATGCTAGTGGAAACACCTAATCTCATTATTTTCCTTATGCAATATTAAATTAAGTAGAAAAGATCAAATACTAATTATTTAATAAGCGAACATAACTTAACGGTAGGTTATCCTGATGCGCCACTGTGTGTGTTCCACCACATAAGTCTTCAACACTTTAACGATAACAAAAGCATTGTAGTGTAAAGGTAACATAAATTCCGTTTAGTATATTTTGTTCATAATAATAAAAAAATTAATAATGCGGGCACACTAAGCACTTAACTTACAATATTAACATTGTTAACATTTGGATGCGGTACACGTTTTAGAAAATATGGTCGACGAACAGGTAATTTTAAAAATATTTCTGTAAGTACCAGATTATAAAAACTGTTTTTCAGCTATCAAGTGCATTAAAAGATTTGCCCGGTAGGGCTCTAGGTGTGCCTGTGGAGGAACGGCAAGTTCTTTTTAGAAACGTGTCTGCAGTTTTACGAAATCCCGGTAAGTAATAAATTTGGCTCTTGCAAACTGAACAAAATATATATGTATGTACATACATAATAATTGGGGTTGTCGTTCACGAGCAAAGTGGCCAAAAGCGCCAGAATATTAATAAACTTTGATATTTGCATGTCGGGTGTATATTTGTTTTTTTTAATAAGTCGTTCTAATATTGAGAATAAGTACATATGAACATACATATGTACATACATACATATGAACATCATACATATGTATGTTATCAGATGGGATTGCAGTTGTGATATCTCCATACATAAGTACATATTTATGTGCATATGCAGGAACATATGTATGTACATATGTAAATAATTTATTTCTAGTTTAGAGCATTTCGAGACTTTTGTTTTTTGTTCTCTTAGGCCAAGCGCACACTAGCTATTGGAAGCTAAACTTACTAGTTTATTTTTATATTTGTTTAGTTTTTAAATAATTATAATCACTAAAAGATCGACAAGTCAGAAATAAATTTTTTAGTGAAAACGACTCGAGACCGTCAAGACATACAATGTAAAAGAAAGAACATATTTACATATGTACATATGTATGTATGTTTACAAATTTTATAAGAGTGCTGATAAAAATATAAATTTCACAAGAAAGTACTTTGGCATTTATGAAACATTAAAGAAAGATAACAATTATTTCGAAAAATTTGGATATTTTGATACAACAGCAAAAGTGAAGACTTGCTAATCCAAACTCCTAAATTAATACATCTAACAGTGTAGACGTGTAGCAAATTTAGATCTGACGGTTGGGGTAGTGCAACCGAAGTATATATGTACATACATATGTATGTATGTACATACACTTACCAGAGAAAGTGTGCGTACATAATTTACCCGCAACTTTGATGTTAAAAAAAAAAGTTGTATTGAAGATATTGCTTTCCTTTTTTTTAATTAGATGTGTCGTTATCTATTTAATAATATACAGTCTTCATTTATTACCATCAACAACTTATTTAATTAAAATTAAAAAAACAAAAAGTACACAAGTTTTTGGGCAAGAAAAAGTCTACGTACAAACTTTAATTTATTTAAAAAAATCCCATTTATTGATAAGGCATTACTGAAATTTGTACGAAGTAGGTTACCCCTTCCTATCTATTGTCTCATTCAAGCGTTTTGGCATAAACCAATTTTTCGGTGAATTCAGGTGATATTTTTTTTGTTCCACTCATCCAAAATCACCACCTTCAACGTATCCTTCGACGTTTTTGTTCAAAGACGAATCCTGCCCTCCAGAAAATCCCATAGATGCTCTATGGCGTTTAAATCTGGCGACTGAGGCGGTGAATGGAGGTAATGTTTGGTATTATAAAGCAACCATTGCTTCACATTATGCACAGTATGCTTTGGGTCATTATCCAAAATAAATCATGTGCCAGACCCAATTTTGATGCGCTTTAGTGCAAGTTGACCTTAATGATGTTTATATAAGCCTTGTGGTCCATTGTGGAGTCAATAAAGACCAGGTTGCCAACTCCACTTGCCGTCATGCACCCCACACAATATCACACACCCACCACCGTGCTTAACTGTTGGCGCAAGGTTGTGCACATCAAGGTTTCTGCCAGGTTTGCGCCACACAAGTTTTCGCCCTCTTATGCCAAATATGCAGAATTGGCTCTCATCACTGGAAATAACTTTGTTCCAGAAGACTCTTGGATAATTTTGTTAGCAAAGTCCACGCGCTTCTTTTTATTTACGGGCGATATGGGGAGGCTTCTTCCGCGCAGGGCAGGCATGAAAGTCTTTATTTTTCATAATTTGGCGGACTGTGTCATGTAAATCCTTCTTATATGTACTTCTGCTTTATATCCTGGCTAACCTAGGATTACGCCTCAGCCTTCAAAACGTCCCGCTTTTCTCGATCGGTCAGCTTTGGCGGCCTACCAAAACGGGCCTTTGACCGAACTATACCAGTTTCAACAGAATTTTTTAGTAGTTTTGACGATCAGTTCCTTCACATCGGGAGCCATTTCCTTCCACTTCTTGTCCGTGGCGATGCACTGAAAGGAATGAAGAATGTGATTAAAACAAAAAAGCATCACGAAACTTGTAATGCTTTTAACACCGTTATTTATTTTTGTTATTAATTATATGCATAAAGACCTTTTGCACGCTGATTGAAAGCTTTGTACGTAGACTTTTCTTGCCTAAAAACTTGTGTACTTTTTTAAAATTTTAATTAAATAATTTGTTGATTGAAATAAATGAAGACTGGTTATAATTTTTATAAATAGATGTGTCGTTAATAAAAAAAAATTATGGCAATGTCTTTAATACAACTATTTTTATTTAACATCCAAGTTGCGCGTTAAGAGTGTACGCACACTTTTTCTGGTAAAAGTATGTATGTACATACATATGTACATAGTAAATTGTTTCTACTTGAATCCGATACGACAAAAATCATATGTTTACGACACACACTGGCAAATTTTATGTTTGCATAAGCCGACGACATTACTTTGTGTAATTTTATCATTCTTTTGTTAGCTGTCGGAGAGGTCGGGTTTTGATTGAGTGGTCGTTTTTTGACTCGAGAGCACATGTGCTTACCAGAGAATGAGAAGTACACCGCATACATACAGTGGCTCGCAGCTTATTTCGTGCAGTTGCCTAAAAAAAGCTTCAGTCGTTATTCCTTCCTAAACTAAGAAAGATACAAAAAAATAATCTAATAAAAACAAAATGTACAGGCTTTTTTCATGCCGGAGCTTATTTCGTGCAGTTTATTATTCTTAACTTATTTGTAGTAATTTATCAGCTAATATTTTGTATGTCCTCCTTCCTAGTTCAGGACATCTTTGAGACGATTTCCATGGATGAAATTTTGTAGTGGTTTCCACTGGAATTTTTAGCCATTTTTCCATAAGAACACTTTTGCAGGTCGTTTTTGTTCGGAATCTTTCTCTTCCTTATAGCGACGTCCAAAATTTCAAATACATTTTGGATCACATTCAAATCTGGAGGCTGTCCTGGCGTTTTGGCGACATGAGGGCAGTTCCAGACAAGCCAATCCTTCACAAATCCCGCTGAATGCTTCGGATCGTTGTCCTGGTAAAATCGAAAACGATCGCGTATGCCCAGTTCTATAGCATTTTGGAGCAGGTTATCCTTTAAAATGTTAGGGTACATATTGGCATCCATGATGCCATCAAAAAAAATTAGGTTGCCCACTCCAGAGGCTGCCATACAGGCCCAAACCATGACGTGACCCCCGCAATGTTTGACTGTAGATTTCAGGTGCTTGTTTCCAGCTCTGTATTTGGCAGCCACCATACAAATTTTCGTCCTTCTGACTAAAAATGTTAAATTTGGACTCGTCGTTACCATTTTTAGTCAGAAGGACGAAAACTTATGACCCTTATGCCAGATTACATTCTGAAATGTGTGTCGTAAAAATTTGAATGGTGTTACCATTATAATTGCACCAACATTTTAAGAAAAACAGCGTTTTGGATGCAATTTCTTGGGAGCAACCTTGGTGACTACTGTATAAACAAAAAAAACGCATCATTTCGAATTAAGAATTGCTAAAAATAAAATTATAAAAAAAGTGCCACTAATATAAGGAGTGGCATAATAGGTAACTTAAAACATCAGAGACCTAATGGTTAATCCATACACATTCTTGTCGTTCGCTCGTACCTACTAGTCTTATCCCTCTCAATTGCACTATGATTGTAAAGGTAGTATATTTTTCCGAAGAGACTATCTAGTATAATATCTAGTATAGTATATATATAATCAAATATATTTTCATATAAAATATGTAAAAAAGAACCGATTTATACTTGTTTTATTCAGCATGAGACTGTTTTTATTGAATAATATTATTGTCCCTCAGTTCGTTTCTACGCAAACTTGTTTCTTAGTTTAGAGCACTTCACGAGAATCGGCAAGTTTCTCTGCCCAAACCTTCTAGATGAAACTTTTTCAAAGTTTTGTTTCCGTTGAACGTAGTAAATTGTGAAAAAATAGTGATTTGTTCTTTAGTCGTTTTTAGAAGCGCACAAAAAATAAAGAAAAGTGACTGAAGAAATGGAAAGTTCAGAATTTTAAACGCGATATTTTTAATCTTTGGCAGTGTAGTCCCTTCGCGCACACATTCGACCTGCTTCTATATAATATATACCAGTATATTAAAAAACCAAAAAATAAGTATGTGTCCTGTCAACTGAAAAAAACTATATTTTCTAGTATTTAATTACCTTTTCAGATTTTGATGAATAGTTTTTTTTTATAGATAATTTAGGATCAAAATTATTAAATTTTTCCCTCTGTGTTGTGTTTGTCGTACATATATATTAACAATATATTATTATTTCTAACAAAAAGAAGTTTTTAAATAAACATGAAATTTTCAAATTAATACAAGTATACCATTTATTTTTGGTGTTTAAATTTACAATTCATAAGTATTCTATAATATATATTTTTTAATTCTTAGACATTGATGCACTACGGTCAGTACCCCCCCTAGTGGCCCTTACGACACCAATCACGTGCTCGTTAGTGTTAGGAGGTATTAGTAGACGCGATAGCGCAAGGTAAATGTAAAGTTTGCAGGAAATGATTTACTGGCGTGCTTCCTGAATGTAGAGATTTAGAGATTACTCTGTAGTTGTTTTATGGAGTGGAATAACAAATGATTCTTTCCAAATAAGGGGAAAAAGGGAGGTTTCTACGGATAACGTAAAAAGCATGTCCCAGAAAAGTGATGACAAAAAGATTTAAAGATAATGAGTTCCGTAAAAGGGTAATCGTTAAAATAGATGTACTACTGTGGCCATAAAGTAAGATGAATTTTCATTTTAAACTCCGCGGATTGTTCTTGTTTTTTTTTTTTTTTTTTTTTTTTGTGTTGACAGGGCTGCTTATGATATCTGGGCCAAATTTAATGTCAATGTCATCATCAGTAGTATATTTACGCATGTGTTCAAAAAACGACGAAGAGTGTATTTTTCGAATTTTACAATGTGTGATTTAATTGAGCAGAGAAGTGCCATCAAATTTTGTTTGCGGAATTATATTTCGGCTGCGGAATCCTATAAGATGTTGTGGAATACCTTTGGTGCTTGTTGTTTTTGCAGAAAAATGTTTATAAGTGGTACAAAAAGGAATATAATCGGAGCGTTAAGCGTCGTTTGCGTCAAAACAAAAGGCATGTACTCAGTTTTGCACCTTCCGATATTCGCACTTGTTTTTGCTCTCCCTGTTTTCTTATCACCAAAATATTTGCAGATTTACTGTTTTATGTCTTTTTCATGCATTATTCGTTGTCATAATTCAGAAAGTCGCACATTTCTTATAGTTCAAACTACATTTTAATGAATTAAGAAATTAGTCCCCAACTTATATTTGTAAAATGAAGAAGCTATCAGCAGATACCGAAAATAGTATTGTTTTCATGACTAAAAGTGGCTGTTCGACACGCACAATTGCTGAAAAGCTGAAAATTAGTCAGTCAGTGGTGGTCAAGGTGAAAAAAAGACAAAATGTTTGTTCCGAAAGTGTGTTGAATGGTCGCCCCCGTCTTCTAACGGACTCTGACGCTCGACTTATGATGTCCAACATGAGGAAGGATAAGCATTTAACACCAAAAAATGCTTCTACGGAGGTCAATAAAACCGTAAGTCGATGGACAGCTAGAAGAGCACTGGCTAGAATTGGATATGTCGCCTCTGTTAAAAAAAAATAAACCAGCGCTATCCGAGAAAAATGTTAAGGCTCGGTTACGATTTCCAAAGACACACAAAAACTGGACTATAGAAGACTGGAAACGTGATATCTGGTCGGACGAATCCAAGTTTAACCGTTTCCAGTCGGATGGCAAGCAGTATTATTGGCATAGGCCCGGTGACAAGCTTCAGAGACATCATGTAAAGCAAACCATAAAGCATGGAGGAGAAAATTAATTGGCTTGGGGGTGCTTCACTTGGTGGCACGTTGGGCCGTTGCACAAAATTGATGGAATAATGCGAAAAGAGGACTATTTAAACATTTTAAAGACCCATCTTCACAATTTTCTCGATAAGTGTGCCTATCATGAAGGAGAAATCACTTTCCAACAGGATGGGGATCCTAAGCACACTACAAAAATTGTTAAAGAATGGTTGGCAAAACAACATTTTAAGGTCATGGAGTGGCCAGCACAAAGTCCCGACCTCAATCCAATTGAAAACTTATGGTCAATTGTGAAGCGACGGCTCGGGCAATATCAATCGGCCCCAAGCTACCTTGACGTTCTCTGGAGGCGCGTGGAGATTGAATGGAACCAAATTCCGAAAGAAATTATTGAGAACTTAGTTAAGAGTATGCCGGAGCACATAAAAAATGTAATAGACAATAAGGGTCTTTGGACCAAATATTAATTTAATTATTTTCTTAGATTTTTTCATAAAAGGTGCAAAACTGAGTACTGAGTACATGCCTTTTGTTTTTGTTTTTTTTTTTTTATCTCACATTTCTTCTTGTATTATTGTAGTATTTAGGTCTATTTCTTACAAATTGTATAAGTAATCGAGAAAAAAAAAGTTTGTTTCATTTGGTTCATTGGTTTACGTTTTATGAGCGGTTGAACATGCATATGCTGAACATGGAATCACTTTTGCTCCCCACTGTATGTGTGACTAATCAATTTTCCACTGCGTGGTTACATCACCTATCGTCAAGTTTAATGGTCATCATCAAAATTACAGTGTCTAAAAATTTTCCTTCAACCCGTTTGAAGTCGGTTATTTGACCGATTAGGTGCTCAAGATCATAAAACTAAACAAAACAAGAACTAAGAAAAAAAGTAGGTTCGTACTAAAACAAATCAAATCACTTCGTATGGTAAATTTTTCTTAAAAGCCTTCAATGTATAAGAATAGTACTACAAAATTAATAAAAAATGATTTATATCACAAATAATTTTTTCGTTTTCTAGGTATAACTTCAGCAATTATTCGAGGCATTTGTAAAGTCATTGCAACAACGATAACCAAATACAAGGATCCTCCGTCTCAGCGAATAGTTCGAGAGCTCATCGTTGATCTTTTAAGTGTTCATCATGATATAACTATAGAACATATGCTAAACGTCCTTAAAGCTATTTTATTTAAAGAATTTGCCGGCGTTTCGCCTCAAAAGACTTGCAAGTCGGCTTTTATAGCTCTGGGGTGGATTTGCATCATAGAAAAATCAGCAAATCGCGACTCTAATATCTACAAGACAGAAAAAAAAAGGATAATTGAATATCAGTCATTGTTATTTCAGATCACTTTACTGTCCCCATATCCACGAATTACAGATGCAAGAACTAAAATATTATATGAATTAT
Source organism: Drosophila kanapiae (assembly GCA_008042475.1). Taxonomy (NCBI): domain Eukaryota; kingdom Metazoa; phylum Arthropoda; class Insecta; order Diptera; family Drosophilidae; genus Drosophila; species Drosophila kanapiae. Next base: position 15,337 of record VNJM01001552.1, on the reverse strand, counting down.
GGGAAAATAATAACATTTTTAATGAAACCTTGAACACAATATTTAATATGGAAGCCACTACCAACATTACTGTTATTTTAATGATCATGGTTCAGTTTGAATCTAAAAACCATAAATCATTAATTTTAAAGAATTATACGGAAAAGTTATCAGAATACTTTGTCAAGAGTATGGTTTCATGCAAATATAAACCTGATAAGGAGATAATTAAGGCCTGCCGTCCTTTGTTAAAATCGCTTACCGAATCTGAATTTAATTTATATATATATCCCCCTCTGCAAAGGTCGATTTTAAGAAGTCCTGAAAATACACTTGAAAGTATTGGGCTCATATTTGACATGGTTAATTTTGACTGCAGCCCTTATGCCCAGAAAATTGGAAATGTTCTAATAAGTAATTTATACAGCAAGGCGGATACAGCACGACGTGAGTCACTTGAATCATTAAAACTTATCTCCATGAAATGCTCTGATTGGCTTATTGTAAAAGAATTATTGGAGCATATTTTCTTGGTATTAAATGGATCTGATGGAAAAATAAATGTTATTGAATATCGTCTGAATATATTGCAGGTAAATAAATACAAATTATATTTGATCGGATAGCATAATATTAGTTCGTTATTATTATCGATTAAATTAATCATTTTATTGTAATACTGAGTGATGCGTTATATTTATGAAGTACTGTGATTTCGAACCCAAAGAGGGGTCGGAAGTGAGGGATGTGAGGCTTTCCAGAAATTTGTAATGAGTTTTGATCAAAACTAGCTTTTTCGGTAGAAAACGATCGAAATAAGTCACTTTTAAAACCAAACTCCGTATGGTCTTAGTCATTTTGACTTTTATTCAAAGCCTAGGTGGGAGCGTAGTGGCTCTTTCAGAACATTGCTATAAGATATAAGAAGTTACTGAGTTGATTAAATTCTGATCAGGTAAAGGAGTTTTTTTCCGATATTCATCTTTTTAAGCAATCTATGTCCTCTTTTATTATTTATAAGGTTTAATATGCAGAGTCTGGTACTGATGCCAACCCAAGACAAGAACCTTTTTTTATTCAAAAGAACTTTATTGATTTTGTTGACTGACCATATGCATTTAAAAGCAATGAACTTTAGTGTGCTAGAAGGCGTGCTTAAATTATTGCCATAAATTAAGGGAAGGCCAACGTTTTAAACAGGAGGCACCACGCTTGACGCAATGGTTTCACATCTACTAAATCTATCTTGGTACTTTTTATACACTGCAATAGTTTTGAAAAAAAAGTTTGTAAAAGCGAGTGTCAGCCTTAATGCTTAATGTTTGCGCAACGTTGACTTCATGATCGGGTAGATATGTTAAAATCGATCTTAAAACTCAACAATAAAAATTTTCACAAGAATGAATTGAATGCCGTACTACTGAGTTCTTCTTCCCATCAATGAACGATTATTCTAGGTATAGCTGTAGACGAATGGTCACGGTTGGGATATTCAAAAGCTATTGAATGTGCATGCGATTGCACTTGAGGCATTAGGCCGGCTACCAAGGTATTACAGGCTTACAAGGTACAGCAGTTCAAGTACGGGTGAGAAATTACTTCTATCAACCACCCCATTTATCAACTTTGCTTACTCAGCGCATCCAGATGAGCGAATAGTTTAAACTTTCCAACGGGCCAGCGGGCAATACGAGGACTTACAAAGTTTTTACTAAAGCCCTGAACCATCAAACTGCATCAGTTACTATCAAGAAGGGCTTATGCTTAAAATATATTCGGAAATGACTTGAGACGAATATAATTGCAAAGGTTTCGATCTCAAAGCTAAGGTAGCGAAATTCGGCTGCAATGGCCTTCCCAGAGTAGAAGAAAACATGATGTAGTTTATTGTTAATGCATTAAAACAGCCCCAAATCCGCTGAAACTCACATCTGTGTGCGGTATAATAATCTGGATTGAAAATTGGCAAGACAGGAAATATTCCTCCTTTTCTCAGAAGTTCGGTTAAAAGCTTAGCTATACGCGAAAAATTTGAAACGATTTTTCTGAAGGACGAGAACAGACAGAGACAGGAACATAACGTCTTACACCAGTAAAAATACCCCGAACGCAGAATCGCTTCTGCAGGAAACTACTTTTTTTAAATTTATCTCGAGGTTAAACTCAGCGAGACAATCCAAAAACGTAACTGATATAATTTGATGCTCCTCTAAGGAATAGGATGCCAGAATAATATCATCCATTAAAAGAACAATGTGGCGATTTCTGACGAGATCTATCAGTGCGTCGGTAATAAATCTTTGGAAAATGGCCGGCCAATTTTTAAGACCAAAAGGCTTAACTCCCATACGGAGGTACAAAGACAGTGTATTTTACAGATTCTACATATGTGGTGGAAACCACTTTTCAGATCTACCTTAGTTTGGTATAGTTATGGTAAAAATTTGTGTTTCGTTATTACATTCGTTTTAATAGAGATAGTTTTGTTTTAAGTTTAAAGGTTTTAAGTTTGTCGCTAAAAAAAAGACGAAATACAGGTACAGGTACAAAAATTAATTGACAACAAAATAGTCGAACCGTCTGTATCACCATACAATAACCCACTTTTGTTAGTTCCGAAGAAATCTTTTCACGGTTCTGACAAGAAAAAATGGCGATTAGTTATTGACTATCGCCAAATTTAAAAAACTGTGGTCGGATAAATTCCCCCTACCTAGAATTTATGAAATTTTAGATAAATTAGGAAAAGCGAAATACTTCTCATGTCTTCACTTAATGTCTGGTTTTCATCAAATTGAACTCGAAGAAAGTTTCCGTGATATAACGTCCAATGGTTCATATCGCCTCACGCGATTACCATTCGGCTTAAAAATAGCGGCAAATTCATTCCAGAGGATGACTATAGCATTCTCCGGATTAGAACCTTCTTAAGCTTTCCTTTCAATGGATGATCTAATTAATAGTCATTGGTTGTTCCGAAAAACATATGCTTAAAAATCTCACTGATGTTTTTGAGAAATGTAGGACATTCAATCTGAAACTACATCCGGAAAAATGTTAATTTTTCATGCATGAAGTCACATTTTTGGGACACAAATGCACAGATAAAGGAATCTTGTCTGATGACAAAAAATACGACGTCATCAAAAACTATTCAATCCCACATGATGCTTACGATTTGTTGCTTTCTGCAATTACTATAGACGTTTTATTAAAAAAAAATAATATGATCTAACTATTTAAAACAGTGATGCTCTACAGATAGAGAGAGCACGGGCTTACTCACACAAATTCTAGCCTAATGTGTATAGCAACACAGCTTTAAAATAATGAGTTTTTCAATTTGATCATATTGTTCAGGTGGAACATATGTATGTACCAGTTCATTCATTAGAGATAGACTGCCAAGATGTCTCAATCTATGTCTGAAGAGGTGCTATACCGTTTCCTACTCTTCTTCGTCCCTACAACTCCTACAGAAGTCATTATGGTGCCATATCAGCCAGTGTCCAGTCAGGGCGCTTATAACAGTGCAGCAGCCTGAGCCTTCAAAGTCCCGGTGCCCGGGAACCCATATGAGGCTGATAGCAAAATGATTTGGCATCTCGTGGAAAGACCTATGCCCTAAGAATTGGTGTGTGTGTCGAGACGATTAATTTTATGGCAGCTTGTCTGACAGCTTACGCTGTTTAATTGAGCAGAGAAAACACCTCTACCACCTGGTCTGCTAATTTTGTGCCGCCTGATAATCTGAAAGTCTGATAGCTTCATCCAGTCTCCCTTAGCTTGAGCGCTGCTATTTTTGCTCTTTCCATGCCTGCATTTAAAGCTTGTGTGTATTTCGAAGAGGGCAACCGATCGATGTAATTTATTTCCACCCTATCGTTACTCGTAGAGTAAGATCAAGAGGGTACCATACCCTACTTGAAACCTATGGCTTATTTATTCGACAGTAAATTTTCACCTCTAGAGCATTTGCTACGTGATTTAATACGGTACGTAGCACTGATTTGGTTGTTTCAACTTTTGTAACTCTAAATATTGATGAACTCAAATGGCATGGGTTGATCTAATAATAGGGCAGTTTCTATGGGTTCGGAAGAGTGCTTCGGAGACTTTCCAACTTTCTACAGCTACTCCTTCACTAAATGTGTGGCAATGCACACGGGCAATAGCATTTTCAGTTTATATATATTTTATAATTTTAAACATCACATACTTAAATAGATGTACAGAGAGAAAGATATATACAAGGTGTGTTCCAAATGTATTAAAACTTATTAAAAAAAAAGAAGAAAACAAAAAGTTTTTTCGGAAAAATCAATTTAGTTTATTCAAAATTGTGTTCTGCTTGAATAGAGCTTTTTGTACGGTCCAAAAGCATTTCGAACGAGTGTTTTAGGTCGTTGGCTGGTAAGGCTGCCAGTATGCCGGTGCAAGCCTTTTAAATGGCTTCTACCTCTGCACGACAATGCGCCATCTCATCGATTATTTGACCAAAAATTACATTTTAACTATTAACCACTCCCCGTATTCACCTGATATGATACCGTGTTACTTCTTCCCTTTCGGAATAATGCATTTGCCCATAGGGAAAGCATTATGCTGACGTAGAGGCTTCTTTGGATTTAAAAAATGCTTGTCTTTTAAATCAATAACTTTTAAATTTTGCATTTATGCCAAATGAATTTCCCTATCCGCACCTTGCCACCCGCTCGGAAGCCCCGGCTAGACAAGGAATCTCACGATTTCACTGTCAAAAAAAAAAAAAAAAAAAACAGCTTTAACTCCAATGAGTTTTCCTCTACAGCTTTTCAGGTCTTTCGGAAGTATCGAGACTTCAGCAGAACGCATTGCCAGAGGGGTGGAAGCGTTATTGTGGCCCTACGTCGTAATGTTGTATGATTTTGTATACTACCACCTGGTTTTATATAGTAATAGTATATTTTAGTAAATTTGAACTTACAGGCATATCCTGTCTCTTCAAAGCATTGCTTACTAGATTTTTAGCAGCATTACCTGATGGACGTACACTCTTTTTTGTACGCAGATTAAGTTATTTTAAAATTTGGCCACACCGGCTTCCGGTCTTCAAATTCATAAAATTCTAATATAAATATATATAAAATAAATACTTTTGGCCGGACATGCTGTGAAAATTTGAGTTTAAATTTCATCCACAATGCTCTGGCTTCCGAGTATCTCATAGTCGCGCATACTCCACTGTAGTATTTTTACTTGTTATCATCCTTACTAATGATATTTAAACCTGCATGAACTCTGCCAAAGACGACCATATGGCAGCCATATGCTTTAGTCTTGAATAGATTCTGCTCCTGGTATGTTCGTATGTTCGGAGTGACTTACTTTTAGATCTTAACAAATGCCATGTGGCTCGCTCTAGCAAAAGTAAGTTAAAATTTATCTATCAGCTACACTCCTGTCTTAAGGATCCTGCTTCTAATTAATTTCTTACCAATTGATTAATTCAGGTATCCAACAAGGTGCTGTGGCAGGAACTTAAAGAATAGAATTCATCGTACGTTGCATAGGGTTTATCCGCTACTGTGTTTAATTCTAGTTCTGTTTTCTGTCTAAAATGAGGCCTAGGGGAGTAAGAAGGGATATTGTGAACTTCTTGGTGAAGATTATAAACTTTATTTCGTAGGGGTGATCGGTATGCTGATAGGGAATTAGATACGCTGATTTCCCAACTTTTTTTCTCTGTGGTGTGTTATATTTTCTTATTCCTATAAGAATGCCCGGAATATTGAGGGTTTCTCTCTATAGGTTACATTTTACATGCATCTACAAACTATTATATTATCGTATTGAAAGCTTATTAACTTGACATACATATATGTACTTATTTCATTTCAGGGTGCTGGTTATTTGAGCTTCAACAATATAGACCAAAATAATATGAGTCACATTTTACATGAAGCTGTGACCTTTTTTCGGAAAGCCCTGGAAATTGAGGCCCAGGATAAAGTTATTTGCTGTATTTTGGAAATGTTTGCCTTGTGGACTCAGAAGTTCAGAAACGAATTACCTATTGTCATTATAAACATTTTTAAAAGTGGTATCAAGCAAAAGAGCTCCAATCAAATTTTAAGGCAAAGTTATCTTGAATGGTTTCTTCTATCGATAAAAAATGCAGAGATGATCAACCATAGCTCTTTAGTACCAGATCTAATATCTTTATATACTAAAGCATTACAAAATTCGTCGCAGTTATGTAACTTATCTGAGGCAGCCTGCATTGCCTGTATACTGCTTATTTTGGAAAAGCCAAACGAAAGTGAAAATAGTTTTTGGTCTACAGTTTTTGACATGAACAAAAAATATTTCTTTAATGAAAAATTTATTTCAACAGCTTCAGTTGAGACACTTTGTAATTTATCATTGATGAGTAAAATATTGCTAAATTCTTATCCTGATAAAATCAAAGGGGACGTGTGTCCTTTAATTCGTGCTCTAATCTATAACTTGTGCAGTAGCTCTTTAAAACTGAGAAATTTTACAATTTCGGAGGTTCGTCAGATAATCAGTGCTTCAAAGGGAGTAGAATTCGTAAGGTTAGCTTTATCTGAATTTGATAGACGAATTAATTTGATCAACATTCAGACTGATGGAGAAAGTTCGATCGACCAATTCGGAACACCCACACAAGCATATGTGGAGGCATTGCAAGTTTTAACAAGCTTAAAGCAAATTAAGCATGATGAATGTATTGAAGTTGCTATGGACCTATTGCTTATATCAAACCATCCTGCAATCGTATTAAATAATAAATTTTTATGGGAAAAAACCATCGAACAAAACTTTCAAATACATCCGGAAGACTTCATATTAACAAAAAAGGAATATATCCTTGATAAATACATCGATAATTTTCAGTCTTGTGCACCATATGAAAATACCATATCAGCACTTGTACGAATTTCTCCCAGTGTGATTATTCCTTTAGTTGTAATGCATTTTAAAAACTACCTAAGTGACTCTAAAAACTATGATGCTTCTAATGAGGAGTTCTTGACATATTTAACTCCTGATGGTGAGTTATATGATAAGAGCGTAATTCCTCACATAGACTCACAGTATGACACTGTTCGTATTAAAAGAGAAAATAAGGTATACAGCTACAAAGAACAATTGGAAGAGATTCAACTTCGACGCGAAATTGATGAGAAAAGACAAAAGGAAGGGAAATCAATTACAATAAAGCTTACTCAAAAACAAGAGGAACAAATAAAAAATCAAACAGAAAAGGAACTACGCATAAGGTTACGTATAAGTCAGTTAAATGAGAAACTGATTTCTAAAATAAACTTGCTTAAAGCATCATGTAATGGAAATGGAGAACAGCTTGCTCTACATTTTTATAATTTATTAAATGATATTCTACAAGCTTCTAAGAGCCCGCTAAGTGCAAAGCTTCTTACTGATCTATATTTCGTATTGCATTCTCTGTGCTTCAAACTGCACCCACGACTTGGCCGTACCGTTGCTGTAGCCACAATAAAACTTCAAAATCCGTCATGTATATTAGGAGAGGAATATGATGATTTAGTTTTGCAAAACGCCATCCCAAACATTATTTTCGATCTTGACAATCATATGAAATCCAGTCTTTTTGACTCGCCATCATTTGCGTATGCGTTTGAGTTTATAAAGCGAGCACTATTGTTTTTAAATATTGATTCAAATACTGAACTCGTTTCGAAAGGCATACAAATAATAGCTTCACATACCGTAGAAAGTGCTATATATAATTGTAAACCAAAATTTATGCCTAAGCTGGGCATGTTCGAAATTTTGCTATATGTTTTTAAAAACAACAAAATACTAAGAGAACAAATTGCTTTTGCTATAATAGACATTGCAAAACATTCAAATGAAGATGATTTCTGTGCTGAGACATATAACCAAATTATTAGTATATTTCTGGAAGTGTTGCAAGATAATTCAGACCCTGTCAGAAATGTTGCATTGCAAGCATTAAATATAATGGTGGGACCAATAAAAAGACATATACAAGTTGATGGTCGTCTTCAACAACAAATTATAAATAGATTTTGGATAGCTACATTTGATTCCGCTGAAGAAAATAAGGATCTTGCCACCGATATCTGGAATAAAGCCAACCTACCTTCACCGAAATTTAATGATGTTATTTATGATATAATACACCCAGAACTGTGTATTCAAAAGTCTGCTTCCGAATCCCTATTGCCGCTTATAACTGGTGATGAATATGTAATTAAATGCGCAATAAAATCTTTATTTACAATTTATAATGAAATGCTGGCCCTGATACCACCTGTGTTAGATCAATTTGACCGTGAAATTGAGCCCTCTACGGATCAATGGAAACCACGAAGAGGTGTGGCTATTGCTTTCTCCACACTCGCTCCTATTTTATCTATAGAAGACATTAATGTTATAATGCATTTTATGGTGGCTCAAGGACTTGGAGACCGAGAAGATGTCGTTCACAAAGAAATGTTAGCAGCAGCATTAAAAATCGTAGATATTCACGGCAATAAGGTAATAGTTAACTTATTGCCAGTTTTTGAAGATTTTCTTGATAAAGCGCCAAAATCTCAAAGTTATGACAACATACGACAAGCAGTTGTTATACTAATGGGTTCATTGGCGAGACATTTAGAAAATAACGATAAAAGAATTGACCCTATAGTAAAAAGGCTTTTAGCAGCACTATCTACGCCGTCACAACAAGTTCAGGAAGCGGTATCAAATTGTTTACCGCATCTTATGCCTTCCGTGAAAGATGAAGCCCCTGCCATGATAAAAAAACTCTTACATTCGTTAGCAAAGTCCGATAAATATGGTGAAAGGCGTGGAGCTGCCTATGGCATTGCTGGAATAGTTAAAGGTCTTGGAATTTTGTCATTAAAACAACTGGATATAATGTCCAAGCTGACGGCTTATATACAAGAAAAAAAGAATTATAAATCACGTGAGGGAGCGCTGTTTGCTTTTGAAGTATTATGTACTACACTTGGTCGTTTGTTTGAACCGTATATAGTTCATGTACTACCACACTTACTTCAATGCTTTGGTGATCCATCACAATATGTTAGACAAGCAGCTGATGATACAGCCAAGGTAGTTATGGGAAAATTGTCCGCACATGGAGTTAAACTAGTACTTCCGTCACTTTTAGAAGCCCTTGATGAAGATTCATGGAGAACGAAAACAGCATCTGTTGAATTGTTAGGAGCTATGGCATTTTGTGCACCAAAACAACTTTCATCTTGTCTACCTAGTATAGTACCAAAATTAATAGAAGTGTTGGGGGACTCCCACACGAAAGTACAAGAATCTGGCGCGGAAGCTCTTAAAGTAATCGGGTCTGTTATCAAAAATCCAGAAATTCAAGCTATTGTCCCTGTTCTCTTGGATGCTTTAGAAGATCCCTCTAATAATACATCAACTTGCCTGCAAAGCTTACTGAAAACTAAATTTGTTCACTTTATTGACGCTCCCTCCTTGGCTCTTATAATGCCAGTGGTGCAACGCGCTTTTATGGATCGTTCGACAGAGACTAGAAAAATGGCTGCCCAAATAATAGGAAATATGTATTCACTAACAGACCAGAAAGATTTAGCACCATACCTACCTAGTATAATTCCTGGTCTAAAATCATCTTTATTAGATCCAGTGCCTGAAGTGAGAGCTGTATCTGCTCGTGCTCTTGGAGCAATGGTTAAGGGTATGGGTGAAGGTTCATTTGAAAATTTATTACCATGGCTGATGGAAACTTTAACTTCAGAATCAAGCAGTGTGGATCGCAGTGGAGCAGCCCAAGGCCTCTCCGAGGTTGTTGGAGGACTTGGTGTCGATAAAATGCATAAACTTATGCCGGAAATAATTTCGACTGCTGAAAGAATTGATATAGCTCCACACGTAAAAGATGGATATATAATGATGTTTATATATATGCCAGGAGCTTTTCCAGAAGAATTTACACCATATATCGGACAAATCATCAATCCGATTTTAAAAGCATTAGCAGACGAAAGCGAATATGTGCGGGAAACAGCCCTAAAGGCAGGCCAGCGAATCGTCAATTTATATGCTGAGACAGCAGTGGCACTTTTACTTCCTGAGCTGGAAAAAGGATTATTTGATGATAATTGGCGTATCAGATATAGCTCCGTGCAATTGCTAGGAGATCTTTTATATCGCATTTCAGGAGTATCTGGAAAGATGACCACAGAAACAGCAAGCGAAGACGATAATTTCGGAACTGAACACTCACACACCGCTATTATTCGCTTTTTGGGCGATGAACGTAGGAACAGGGTATTATCTGGACTTTACATGGGTCGTAGTGACGTTTCGTTAATGGTACGCCAAGCTGCGTTACATGTCTGGAAAGTAGTTGTGACAAATACTCCGAGAACTCTTCGCGAAATTCTTCCAACATTATTTGGTTTACTTTTGGGATGTTTGGCAAGCACTAGTTATGACAAAAGACAAGTTGCCGCACGAACGTTAGGCGATTTGGTTCGAAAACTAGGTGAAAGAGTTCTACCCGAAATTATTCCCATTCTTGAAAATGGATTAAATTCTGATTATCCAGATCAACGCCAAGGAGTATGCATAGGCTTGTCTGAAATAATGGGATCTACATCAAAAGAAATGGTCCTTACATTTGTGAATAGTTTGGTTCCTACAGTACGCAAAGCCTTGTGCGACCCGCTACCAGAAGTAAGGGAAGCAGCTGCAAAAACCTTTGAATCTTTGCATACCACAGTTGGCTCTCGGGCATTAGATGATATTCTGCCGTTTATGTTAGAAGGGCTATCAGACCCGGACCCTTTAGTTGCGGAGAATACATTAGATGGTCTTAGACAAGTAATGTCTATTAAATCAAGGGTAGTATTGCCATATCTTGTGCCACAGTTAACTTCCCAACCGGTTAATACAAAAGCATTATCTATTCTGGTATCCGTTGCGGGTGACGCACTAACCAAGTATTTGCCGAAAATATTATCTGCTTTATTAGAAGCTTTATCAGAATCGTATGGATCTCCCCATGAACAGCAAGAGCTTGATTATTGTCAAACTGTTATATTGTCAGTGACTGATGAAACTGGAATTAGAACAATTATGGATATATTACTTATATCAGCAAATTCGAATGATCTTTGCACACGAAAATCATCAGCAAGTTTGCTGTCTGCGTTTTGTATTCATTCGCAGGGAAATTATTCACAATACATTCCGCAACTCTTACGATGCCTATTGAGGTTCATGGTTGATTACGATAAAGATATATTACAGAAGTCATGGGAAGCTCTTAATGCTGTAATTAAAGGTCTTAATTCCGCGCAACAAATTTCTCACGTATCTGATGTTCGTCAAGCAGTAAGATTTGCTGCTAGTGAATTAAAAAGCCCAGAGCTACCAGGATTTTGCTTACCTAAGGGAATTACGCCCCTCTTGCCTGTTTTCCGAGAAGCTATTTTAAATGGCTTGCCAGAGGAAAAAGAAAACGCAGCACAAGGACTTGGTGAAGTTATTTTTCTTACTAATGCACAATCACTTCAACCTTCTGTTGTGCATATAACTGGCCCGTTAATACGAATATTAGGAGACCGATTTAATGCAGCGGTTAAAGCAGCAGTATTAGATACCTTGGCCATATTGCTTCATAAAGTTGGTGTTATATTGAAACAGTTTTTACCACAGCTTCAGACCACATTTCTGAAAGCGCTGCATGATCAAAACAGAAATGTAAGAATGAAAGCTGGAAAGGCTATCTCTGAGCTAGTGGCGATTCACTCAAGAGCAGATCCATTATTTAATGAAATTCATAATGGCATCAAAAATGCAGATGATTCTTCTATACGAGAAACTATGTTGCATGCCCTTCGAAGTATTCTGAGTCCATTTGGAGATAAAATGTCAGAGCAAATAAAAAAACAGATATATTCTACCTTGTTAATTATGATTGGTCATCAAGAAGACGTTACTCGAAAAGCTGTTGGTGGATGCCTGGGAGCCATATTAAAGTACATAACGCCAGCGCAAGTCGATGAGTTATTTAATAATTCAATACTATCGGATAGTACAGATGACATATTAGTCAAGCATGGATACACCGTAGTTGTATTTGTTGCGTTAAAAGAATGTCCTAAAGAGGTGCTTACGATAAACCTAAAGGAAAAAATAACAGCATATGTCCTGGCCAATATTTTATCAGACAAAGTGCCAATTGCTTGCAATGCTATAAGAGCTGCCACCTACCTTTTGGAGTATGTTTTAGTTAATGATTATAGCCCTCCTATTAATGTGATAGTTGCGCTAGCAAGAGCTATGAATCATAATAGTAATGATGTCAAACAATTGGTTCCGAAAAGTTGTACCCATCTGTCTAAAAGTTTAATAACTTATCAATTTAATCTAGATGTTTTGAAATGTCTGGTACCCATGTTAGTTAATGGCACCAAGGAAAAGAATGGATATGTTAAATCAAATTCAGAACTAGCCCTAATATCTATTTTAAGATTACGAACTGATGACTTGACCCTTACAAAAATTTCAGATATCTTAGAATCGGGTGCTAAAGAATCGTTAAATGACGTTGTGACCAAAGTTTTAAAACGTACAGCGACGCAGACTATAGTTAAAGAGGAAGAATTAGATGATACTTTGCAAACATAGTGAGTCACATTGAATTGTCATACAGAAAATTAAATTGAAAATAAATGTTTAAATATTTAAAAATTTTGAAAATACAAAATTTTATTTAAATATACTGATTTACAGTTTGCGGTTTTATTTTCCATTTATCATAAAAATAGCTATTTGTAAATACATTTTGGATGAGAAGAAAGGCGGTAAGTTTAAAATATATAACAGATTTCGTTATATACAGTTTCTATAGTTTCCTTAACTGCCTTTAGTAATTAAGGCTAGTTAATCAATTCAATGAAAACAGCGTTGGCTGAAGTTTACTCGGTGAGCAAAGCGCTCATTATTACAATCCAAATTAAACTGAAGAACTGTACCTTAAGCTAAGCGCGGCCGGCAACCCGATCGGCCGTCAGGCAAAGTTCTTACACTAGCAAAAACTGCATATCTCACCACACCGGGAACCATAAGGTGTTTATGCTGAAATAGCATATAAAACACTACTGTGATCCAATAATCACCCAAGACTTATATCGACTTATATATTACTCCTTAATAGTGTTATAGTGTTAACTATTCCCCCTTAACATAATGACCGTCCCAGGTCGTGGAGATATCCTTGATGGCCTGCTTTATTTTAATCGAAGTGCGTTGGCGCCTTTAGCACTGGTGAGCGACGAGCAAGCCACAAAAGGTAAGACTGATGCATACGCTGATGACTAACCACAACTGGAATACCCCGCCTGACGTTACTAAGCCCTTGAGTTCCTGGATGATGATGTTGTTTTCGTTTCGGTATTTTGTTTTATTCATAATGCGTTCGAAAGTAACCAAATCTAGCGTCATCATGGGGCCATCGTCTATACTGGCATTTGAGAGTTGATTGTTGATGATAATGATCCCCTCGTCTACTTCGGTAATTGGTGGTAGGTGGCTGGGCTGCGTGCGGCAATTAGCTATCCCACCTGAGCGGACTCCGTGGGCGCAGGAATCATGAGAAGCTATCTTACAGAACATCGCATCGGTTGTAGCGCAATCAGTGACGGCCATGACTCCGTCCTTGCATTCCGCGACTACATTGTCTTGAAGTTGCAGAAGAGTGTGGTTGCGTTCGACAGAATATATAAACTTTTTTAACAACATTCTAACTTTTGGCTATTTAATTAATATGTGGATTATGGAATCGGACTTAAATACCTTAATAGTTGAAACACCCATTAAAATAACTATAGGGACATCTGTAAGCTGATCAATAAAAATTCGGAATATAGGGGAGATAATTTGATACCTAATTTTTTAGTCGTTTTGAAAAACACAGCTTTGCCTATCTGGAATTTTGAAAGCTGGTTTTGTTGCGTCTATGTTAATTTTTCTTTTTTTAACTGTAGTATCGGTTTAGGTGCATTAAAAATTGAATCAAGAGGTCTTTGCCCTCTGACTGAATGTATGTTTCTATTATATTCTATTTATTAATTAATGTTTGGTTGCCTTGGGATTAATTAATAATATCATTACAGGGTTCATCGAAACAACACAACTCATTGAACTGGCAAACTCCCAGCTACGGACATGAATTCGCAATTAAGTTTCGGTTTTTGTTAACAAATAATAATTAGCTGTTAACATTAAAACTTAATATTAATCTTAGTAAAAAATCTTTCCCCCGACCCAGTAGGAGAATTTTTTTACGATATGCTCCGTCTCACATCGGGTGGGTCAAGGAAAAGATTTACAGCTGGGAGGATAAATGCAACTTAATATTAGATACATTAACAGATACTGATTTTTCACTACATAGGACATGATATAATTCATTATAAAGAGAACACATGACGCGAAAGGGGTCATGGGAATCAAAGTTAGATCTGCATATTTCCAGGAAAAGAGGTCGAAACTGTCTGGAACTTCTCAGAGGAACTGCGAACTTAATATTTCCAAGCAGTGAAGCAGAGTCAACTAGGCCATTAATTAATTTATACATAAATATGACACTATTACATTTTCGTCGGTCTTGCAGTGTTGGCATGTCCAAGAGCCGTAACCTGCTGGTATAAGATGGCAGACGAAGATGGGGTTCCCAATTTAAACCCCTTAAGGCGAAAAGAAGAAATTGCTTCTGCACCGATTCGATAAGCTCTTGATACTTTGCATACTGGGGTGACCATAAGCAAGAACAATATTCAAGCAAGGGACGAACTAGCGAGATATAAAGAAGTTTAGTGGTATTGGGATCATCGAACTCTTTGGCCCAACGTTTTATGAACGCTAAAACACCTCTAGCCTTTCCCACTGAAACACTTATGTGATCGGCAAAATTTAATTTGTGATTAAAAAGAACACCAAGGTCAAATACAGTAGAAATACGCTCTATGATGTTTGGCCCAAGAAAATAATTTGAGACATATATCTTAGAACGGTAAAACGACATGACACTACATTTAGAATGATTTAAATGAAGCCCGTTGATAACGCACCAAGATATCATACGGTTTAAGTCGTTTTGCAATAAAACGTGAGATTGATTGTTTTTAATGTGCATACAGATTTTAACATCGTCCGCGTACATCAATGGTAATGAATCTAATATTACAGAGGGTAGATCATTGATAAATAAACCAAAGAGAAATGGTCCCAAATGACTACCTTGTGGAACTCCCGAAGTAACGAAGACATTTTGAGAAAGAAAGTT
>VNJM01001885.1:11870-25777 GCA_008042475.1 Drosophila kanapiae | reverse complement strand
TGTGTTGTTATTGGTTCTATGAACTCGGTTTGCTCACACTGTAAGGCATTAAAATACAAAAACGAAGCCAATGGATTGTGTTGCGCAAATGGTAAAGTGAAATTGATACCATTGGATCCACCACCAGAACCATTGTACTCATTGGTTTCAGGAATAGGAACAGATTCTATACACTTTTTGACACATATCCAACAATATAACAATTACTTTCAAATGACTTCATTTGGGGCAACAAATGTAGTTCGGGAAAATTTTATGCCAACTTTCAAGGTATGTATTATAGCAGTTACTCGTAATTATTTTTTTTATTTACAGATACAAATATATCACAGAGCAGGTTCACTGTTACCAGTGTCAGATACCGACAACAAAATCCTGCAAATTTATTTTATGGGCAATTCACCACAAGAAATTGATCTGCGTTGTGCACATAACAATTTAGTAAAGAGGTCTATTGTAGAACAATTACAAACTTTATTTCATCAACACAATCAATTGATTATATTGTTTAAAACTGCCCTGGATTTGCCAGGTTTGCTACCTCACAATCTTCAATTAAAGGTTGGATCGGTGGTTATAATGTTGCGAAATATCAACCAACCGCGTCTTTGCAACGGTACACGGTTAGCGATAAAAAAAATTACTAAACAATGTGATAGAACAACTATACTCAAAGGAAAGTATAAAGGAGAAGATGTTCTCATACCGCGCATCCCAATGATTCCGACTGATGTGCCATTTGAGTTTAAACGACTACAATTTCCAGTGCGGCTTGCTTTTGCTATGACTATAAACAAGTCCCAGGGACAATCATTAAGTGTTTGTGGTATTAATCTAGAAAACCCATGTTTCTCACATGGTCAATTGTATGTTGCCTGTTCCCGTGTTGGAAAACCATCAGATTTGTTTATCTATGCGCCAGGTAATCAAACAAAAAACATCGAATACCACAAAGCACTACAATGATAATAATAATAATTATGATTAACATGATTAACAATAAAACAATTACTTACTTTTAAATCCTTATATATGTTTTATTTAATTATTTTTTATTCACAACGCCCTGTCACCAGGGTGACGGTTCTGTTCAGGAGAATTTTTTAAAATACGTAGGCACAAAAACTGCCATATTAAAAATATTTTTGACAGGACGAAGTCTGTCGGGTAAGCTAAAGGGTAAATTTAATAAATGAAATAGTCTTCTTTATTTACAATAGCCCGCTAACTAGTGAACGATATAAAAAAATTGCTGTTAAAATAGGATAACTAAAACATAAAAACAATAAATAAATAATAAATATAAATCGTACAACAAAATTCAACCAAAGGAAGACAACCCAATAACCGAAAGAAGACATCCCCATTACCGAAGGAAGACAATTCGTGATCGGCTATATCATTAATATACCTTAAGCAATTTTATGCAAAACGCATTATTAAAAACAAACAAGGTGGACGATTTAATGAATTTTAATAAAGAATTGATTCCTTTAAAAGATTAGATTGTGAATTTAAGATTGCAATTAAGTCACAATATAAAAAACGTTAAAGATCCAAAGGTAAAATGTGAAACTTCGTATGTAATCATCAAATCAGTAAGGGAATATAAAGGTGAGAAAGATAAATACCTAAGTTGGAGAATCAAGTTAACAGGAACAACTAATGATGCCTTAACCCATAATGGAACAGTCTTAAATTTTGATGACATAAAATATTGAACTTTGTCTGCAGTGATAAAGGGCCTTAATTAAATAAATACGTAAGTTGGAGAAACAAGTTAACAGGAACAACTAATGATGCCTTAACCCATAATGGAACAGTCTTACATTTTGATGACATAAAATATTGAACTTTGTCTGCAGCGATAAAGGGCCTTAATTACCATATTTCAGATGTCATCTTTTCAATGAATCCACAGGACTTACCTAATGCTATGGTAATAGTTCAGGAGCTTGAAAGTAATAATTTGAGAGCTCAATTTGCTAACAATATCACGACTACACAGCGCAAAACTAACGAGTCAAACTTATTTGGGCAAAAATACTCAAATAATAAACCCAGGAAAAATAACCATAATTACTATAATAATAATTAAAGACATACTAACAACTTGAGGTTTCATCAACATGAAATTCAAAACAGAAGTAACTATAACCATTTCAATCAGAATAAATACAATTCTTGGAATCAGGAGAGATTTATTAATTCCCAAAATAATAATAAAAAAAACAGTGTAAATCATATAAACCGCAACAAAGTAACCAGCATCTCTACAGGTTCGAATTAACCCAGATTAAACAATATTCAGCGTTATAAAAACTATAACGGTAACAATAATAATAAATGGAACAATAGTATATCACCAGGGGTACAGAACAACCAGCAAAGTATGCCACAAAAAGAGGGAACCAACTGGCACTATTAATCAACCGGCAAATAAAACAATGAGATTGAATAACATCGAAGCGGACAATTTTGTAGGCCAGAATCCGGAGTTGGATTACCCTACTCAACACGGTGTAGGATACAACCTATTGAAAAAAAATCGGAAATAGGAGTAATAAAATATGGAGGAAAAGAGGAGCAATTGATTTATAATCAGGGCTCACTAGTAACCAACTGTCCTTAACTGAAGAAAAAAACATTGTTCCATTAAAGAAAATTATTATAAAAAATTTTTCGATGAAAAGGTCAAGATCACAACTGAGTATGAAGAGGCAAATCAAAGTCATATGAGTTTGGAATTTAAAAATTTTAAACACGCCGTCGTTGAATTATCCGAAAAATAATGGCTCAATTCAAAATCAAAGAAAAGATTTGGAAAGAAACATTAAACATTATCAATGAAGAGCACTCTGAAATAAGTGTGCAAATCCCTTTTAGGACAGATATACGTTATGAAATTAATACCGAGAATGATAAGGCTACTTATAGTAAGCAGTATCTTTATGCTCTATCGGCTTCAGATTTCGTAAACTCTGACGTTTATCGTATGTTGAAAGAAGAAATTATAATAGCAAGTAAAAGTCCTTACAATTCTCCAGTATAAATGGTACCACAAAAAGGTTCTGATGAGGATAGTACTGCAAAACTTAGAGTAGTTATAGACTATAAAAAACGTAATGAATGTACCATTCCGGATAGATATCCAATATCCAATGCAAGATTCCTCAGTGATTTTGTCAAACCTTGGAAAAGCTATATACTTTTCCACGATAGACTTGGATAGAATTCATTTTCAATAAATAATGCGAAATAATAATTCCTGAGAATGCCATTTGGACTAACAAACGCACCCAGAATATTCCAACGAGCAATGGATGATTTTTTAAGGGAACAAGTCGGTAAAAGATTCATGTTTATATGGATGCCATTATTATATTTTCCAAAACAATTGAGCAACACTGCAAGGACCTAATTGTTATAATTTGAATATTGTTGGACGCAAACATGAAAATTTCGATTGAGATATTAAAGATCTTCGAACTAGAAACAACATTTCTTGGTTATGTTGTCTCACACAATGCAATAAAAATGGATCCTGAAAACATTTCTACAACTACATAATATCCAATCCCAACGAACATTCGAGAACTTAGAAGCTTCCTAGGTTTCGCTAATATTGCAAAAACCTCTAGGTATTTGGAAACGCAAAATGACAAAGTTTCCAAAAATTAGTCCTGTAAAACTTAAGACTTAATATGAAAGATAATTTAATTGTACAAATCGAATTGAAGCTATTCTTTCTCAGGAAGGAAAGCCAATAAATCTTATTTATAAAACTCTTACTAAAACTGAACTATATGCAATTAATAAAAAATAACTTTTAGCCGTGGGCTTTTAAAAATCTGCGAAATTATTTAAATGGTGTTAATAAAATCGAAATCTATACACACCATACACCACTTTCTTACACAATTTCTCAAATGAATCAAAACATCGAGATGAAAAGAGAATATACATTTATTGAAAAATACTGACCCAAAATAATGTATAAACCAAGTTGCAGACGCTTTATCTAGAATTCAAATTAAAAACTTAACCGACTGTCTCAGATCAAAACACTCAGGATTTAGCAGAGCAGGGAAAGTATACAATACAAGAGTCGGTTAAAATATTCCGATCTACTAGACATACATATAATAGAACTCGATAATCCAGAAAATTTGGTATTATTTTTACGATAATATATTGCTCCTAATGTGACAAGGGGTGTTTACTGTACTTTAGAGGACTTTTATAAAATTTAAAAGGATAATAAGAAATTCAATAAGACAGCATTAATAATCGAAGGTACTCATAATTTGAAGAAAATTACAAGCAAATAAATCGACTTTATTATTTGCCAAATATGTACTAGATGTATGCCAAAACTGTACTAGTTGCAATCAAAACAAATACAACAGACACCCGGTAAAAAAACAGGCACCTATACCAAATAAAGAAGGGGAAAATTTACGCATCGATATTTATTATGCTCAGGGTCTAATATTCATTACTTGTAAAGATTCGTATTCAAAATACATGATTGTATATATGTATATATACAAATAGAAAGGTCACATTCTACACTCAATGAAATTGCTCGATGCATCAAAGACGAACTTAATTTGGTTGACAATTCAGAAATTGTAATTAGATCAGCTAAAAAATACAATAAAAATACAATTCATTCCATAACTAACCAACGACCGTTTGATATTCTATTCAATAAATTCCACAGATATTAAAACCAATTCAGAAAGGAGAAAGATTATCTCGTAGGAGATGTCATCAATGAAAAGAAAAACGGTAGCCACAAGTAGTTAAGGAGAATTTACCTAACCAGGTTATTTTAAATAATAGAAATCGTGGGGTTCACAAAGATTTTAAACAATTTAAATTGTTTATAACTAAAGAACATGAATAAACACAAACACAAACTTGTATTAATTACTGACATATTGGACCTATCCAAATTTAAAATACACCATACACCAAGATTTAATTATTATACACATAAATTACCCAATTATTACAGATCGCCGCGAATTATATAACGCTAGATGCATCTAACATAATGATGCATTATGTCATGTCTAACTTTAAGACAGAATTATTTAATAATTATTTCACTGTAACACTGGAAAGCACTTGTTTTACCAGATTACTAAATGGAATAGATCTATATGTAATAAAAGTAAAGAATAGAATAAAATATAGATGTAATTCAGGAAGGAGCTATTTTTATAAATGGACATAATATCGTCAATGTTATTCATATGGGTCATTCTTAATTACTTTTAATTATTATACTTAATTAATAGTGTATCCTACATTAACGTTGACAATCATATACTGGAATATATCGCGGCTAAGCAATTTAATTATTTCCTAATATCCGTATATATTATGTCAAATTATTCGGAACTCTCGTTTGATAACAATATCATATTAAATAATTTTATTCAAATTAAAAAAAAAACCAATTCCAACTAATTTAATATTGATCATATTAACTCTTATATAGTTATTTATCATGGTTTTATTAAAATTCAGAAAACTCCAAATAAACAAACTACGGCAAATTCATATTTAAATAACCCCTGAAAATAATATGTCCGATAATGCAAATACAATTGTAAATGAAATTATAGTTAAATTGACCAATTATCTAAATTCTATTCATCCATCAGTTCCAATGAATCTGGACGATCCATTAATATGTTTAATCAATTTCACAATTGAGCTGACCATTTCATCTTATAGAGCTCTTGGATTTCTCTCAAACGGAGGTTTGTTTATCAGGAATTGACCCTTTGCCAGGCTGTCCGTTTTGGAGATCAAAACAGATCACTTGAGCCATTGAAAGTAATGAATAAAATAATACACTTAAAAATTTTATATATTATTAAATCTCCACTAACAGATATATAATTTAGTTATAAAAAGAATGTGATTTCAAGAATACAATGAAGTTATTATGGTTCGTGGTTAGGACAGCAATGCGATTATCAATTACCGTGGAAGCGATTCAGAAACCGAAGCGGATGCAACGATAGCACGAAACTGTACTAACATCGGCAATTGGCGATGTAAGGTAAACGAAAAAACAACAAAGGCACTCACGAAATAGCACTCACGGAACTGAGCGATCGACGTCGCTACATGCGGCTGTGTCGTTTGCCGTTAGAAATTTTTGCAAATAGTTTATAACTCAATGTTCGAAAATGCGGCGGCTAATGCGGTTTTACTGAGTTTTCTGACTTCATATTATCAAAGCTTATTCATTTTCGAAGAACTGTTTTCGAAGTGAAACTTCTTTTTATAAAAACTATCTAAGTCATTGCATGGTACAGGTCTCGCAGGACCCGAAACAGTTTTATAATTTTGTCAACACTAAACGTAAGCCTTTTACACATTTCTCCTCGCTTTCATTTGAAAATACGACAGCAGAGAATGATCAGACCTACTCTTAAAAAATGTCCAAATGGAACTTATTCTTTAATCTTAATTTAAAAGAAAGTTATCTTCTTTTGGATCTTCAACGTGTTAAGCCAGTTTATGCGCCAGGTCCCGATGGAATACCAGGCTGTGTGCTTAGGTACTGTGCCGAGGCCTTGTGCAATCCCCTTCTAAATGTTTACCTTTCCTTAGAAACCTCCCACTTTCCCTTATTTGGAAGGAATCATTTGTTCTTTCTCTCCTCAAAAAAAGTAACAAAACGGATGCCAAAAGTATAGAGGAATCTCTAAGTTGTCAGCCATCTAATGTTCTCCGGGTTACCTGTGGGGTCCCGCATGGGAGCCATTTGTCTTATTGTTTACATTATTTATTAATGGCATGTATTAATGGTATTTGTGTGCAATGTTACGACAGTTCTTGTCAGTCGCATTTACAAAAAGATCTCAATTACTTTTAAACATGGTGTGTTAATTTATTAAGCTTAAATGGTTCTAATGCGACGAGAAATAAGGCTCACAATAACTCAGTGAGTCGCTCTGTGACCAGCGCTGCCCAGGTTGAACATTAAATTATATACCGGAAAGAGAGCCAAAATAGAGCTTTGGCGCATTCAGATTTCAATTGTTTCATGTGAGCATTGGTTACGTTTTTGTAGTGAATTGGAATTTTCCCTGGTAAACAGAATGAATTCAGAGTTACATAAAAAAACCACAAACTATCGAATAAAGAGTCGATTGAATTTGGCTGGCGGACTAATTAAGAAATTTTAGGAACGACAAAACTATCATTTCAACGAATAGTGAATGGTTGATGGATCTCTTTCAAGAGATCAAGGGAAAATATTTTCTTTACTTTCCCGATCTTTACTTAGTTTATATAGCACAGGGGATTGGAGGGAAACAGTTTGACGATGGTAACATCGCCAGTCTTAATGAGCTTGGGATCTCCTTGATGATTTTCTTGATCTTGGCGAACTTTCGATCATGGTCTTGAGCTCTACTCTCCATCCCGTGAAGTGGATCATGTTGGTACAGGGTTTAAACAAATTGTCTTCATTAGCCAGATATGTGCCCAAAGGCTATAGACGTTCTCCCTGATACACTATTAAAATTGATTATTTTTTATGAAACTGTTGTTCTACAGCAAGGAAGGGCACGAAATCTAAGGAACGGAGCAAACGCACATCGGGACAGCAGACAGACAAAAAAAGGGACAACCCCCGCCACCGCGATCCGGCGCAGTCGAGAAAAAGGTCACTTGTGTGCGCGAATGCACTACACTGCCAAAAATAAAAAATTTCGCTTTTTAAATTAGGAACTTTCAATTTCTTCAACCACTTTTATGTATTTTTCATGGCCTTCTTAGAAGAACGACCAAAGAACAAATCATAAATAACTGCGCAATAACTGCGCAATTAATTTTTTTGTGCGTTGCCCAAGACACTGTATTTGTTGTTGCAAACTCGAGATCGCGAGCCTCGCGTCCTTTTTTGTCTCCTCTTTGACGCCTATTTTCAATAGAATTTGTTGTTGCATTTCTTCATGGATGACTGGGCACGCGAGACGGTCGTCTTGTGCGACATGCTGGCGCCAACGAAACAAATTCTACCTGCGGGGAAAATTGAGCAAGCTGAGCAAAAAGAGCCACTGCGTGCCCTTCATTGTTCTACAGCAATTTGACTTTTATTTTTGTAGACTTGAATGAGAACTTTATTGAGAATGACAACTTTATTGTTGTAATTGGCAACTTTTGAGTGCTTAAACCAACAATATCAGTCTGAGAAATCCTTCGCAGATTGTGGTGGAATATGGTGGATATATTTAGTTTACCTCAAATGACCCTTCTATACAATTGCAGAAGGTAGGATAATTTTTTCATGATAATTGCAAGGCTGTGAAGGAGGCACCTCATCTATTCTTGACATGCCGAGTCGGGCTAGCCTTGTCCATCTTTCTGTCAGTCCGTCTGTCATTCAATTTTGCGGGTGTGTATACCATTTAGTCTTGATAACTAGAAAACTGACAGACTGGCTAACAGATGGACATTGTTGAAGGTTGTTTATTCTGATCGTGAGTATACACAGTTTACGTAGTCGGAAATATACCTCTTACTGGGTTACCAACTTCTGACGAAATTTATCCTAAGGTAATACTACCTATAAGGGGATAATTACGACAATTTTTTTTTTGTATTTGTTTGCTGCTTATACCCATCCAGGTACTACCATTATCATAATTCAAATTAATTTATTACAGAACTTAATTGTCTGAATATATGCTTCTTAATTGTAAAAATTCATTTTCATTTCAATCAATACAAACCATTAGCATACATAATAAAATAGCGATATATTAAATTCTTTTACCTAATCTCACATTTTATTTACCTTTTATTAACGGTTTACATTTCTTAGCTGACGCACACGATTGGGGTACAATTTACCCAAATTTATCTGGAGATGGTGCACTAGGCATGGTCATTAATCACAAAGCTGATGTCTGCATTGGTGCAATGTACTCTTGGTTCGAGGACTACAGATTTCTAGATCTCTCCATGTACCTCGTACGATCTGGCATAACATGCCTTGTTCCGATACCGTTGCGACTAGCCGGTTGGTATATTCCACTCGAGCCTTTTCAAGCAACTCTTTGGTTTGCAGTCCTTTTATGTTTATGTATAGAAACCATTGGATTGATTATGGCATATAGAAGCGAGCAGCAACTGTATTTAACACCAAGCGAGCGCGTTGGATGGTGGACTTGTTCAAAATTCGGGCTTTCAACAACCTATAAACTGCTAATATCGCAATCAGGAAATAGTAAAGCACGTTCAATTACAGTTCGTGTGCTCCTCTTTGCCTGCTTTCTTAATGACTTAATTATTACCAGCATATATGGGGGAGGTCTTGCCAGTATCTTAACAATTCCCAGCTTGGACGAAGCGGCTGATACTGTGCAACGTTTACGTTCTCACCAATTACAATGGGCAGCCAACTCAGAGGCATGGGTGTCAGCCATACGTGGTTCTGATGACGTGAGTTCTTTTATATCTGAAGAAGTCTAATATTAACTTATATAACTTCCGAAATTTATTTTGCAGCCCTTAGTGCTTGATCTGTTGAATAATTTTCACATCTATAGCGATGACGAGCTGCTTCGGTTTACACAGGATCAGCAAGTAAGCATTGGTTTTGCTGTTGAACGTCTCCCCTTTGGTAAGGAGAATCCCTATTCAAAATAATGTATCTCTTATGCCAATGATCTTGTAGGCCACTTTGCTATTGGAGACTATTTGGTGCCACCAGCAATTAACCAATTAATTATAATGAGGGATGATCTTTATTATCAGTACACAGTAGCATTTGTGCCGAGACTTTGGCCACTCCTTGAGCAATTTAATTCCCTAATATACAATTGGCACTCCTCTGGATTCGACAAATACTGGGAATATCGTGTGGTAGCCGACAACTTAAACCTAAAAATACAACAACGAGTGGAGAGCACAATGTCCGGTAGCCAAGAAGACATTGGTCCAGTCACCCTAGGAATGTCTAACTTTGCTGGAATCATTCTTGTTTGGCTATTGGGTTCCATTGTAGGCACGTTAATTTTCCTGTTCGAACTTATTTTAACAAATGTTAAAAAATTTAATTTAAATTCGTGTTTATTGGATAGATTTGGTTACATATGATATTTTTCTGATCCCAGCAAAAGTGAAAACAACAAATTGAAATACAACTTTTAACAAACAACCAAAATAAACAATTAGAAAAATACAGTTGAGTTTAGTCGATTGAGTAATACGCGTTAGATAACACACTTACAACAACTAGATACAAGTGACCCTGGTGTCCCGTCTTGTAACACTTGTCGCTCTGTTTTGCGTTTCTGAAAAAAGCTTATTTTTAATGTCAGAGATTATAAATATTTAGTTAGAAGAATCGACGTAGGAGCCAAGAAAATGGTTGTAGTCCATTTGTGTCTGTGTAGGTAATACAATTCATTTACAAGTTACGTACGTATTTAAAAATTTGACACTGCTGTGCATTAAATAAATATGAAATATATTTGTTCAAGAATAATAATTTTTAATATTATTGCACTTATAATAATATAACATAATTCACCCAAAATAATACAAAAAAATAAATGTAAATTTTTTGTACTTAAAATTCTAGACTATATATTCATACGTTATTCATGATCGATACATACAATTAAACGCAAAAAATTTTCGAAGTTTTAAAATAATATCCAATTTTTAAACCGGCAACAGTTTGAACACTCAAAACAGTGCTTAAAATCATTTATAATTTCAATTTTAATTTTCGTGAATAATACACAGAGTACTGGCTAAGCTTTTCGGTTTCCGTTAAATCGCTCAGTTTAATTTACCCGGCCCCTCTGTGTTTCGGCTGTATTACTCTTCGAATATCCGTAACATTGCTCAGCCGAGCATTGCCATGGCAACATTGACGATCTGCGCCGCTCATAGCGACGTGAGATCTTTATCTCTTCGGTGGACTCTGCGCTCTGACCCCTTTACCTGCCGCCAAATCTTGAGCAACATTTATCATGCATATACATAGGAGATTCGTTCCTAGCTTGGTGATAATGATGACTTCGTTTCATTAGGGGACTTTAATTTTTCAGCATTTTCATGGTTGCCTTCTTGTGACTGTGATGGTTTCGTTTCCAGCACTCCTCATTTGTTCATTGGATTACGGATCTGTGGATGTCCCGGCATAATTTCGTGGAAAATTTGTGAGGGTGAAGGGTAGTTTATTTACATTAATGTAACATACATACGTAATTAGACTAGCCATACGCACTAAAGATAGAAGCTATTGTAAAAGCTTCAAAGATCGGAGCTTTTGACTATTTATAGCTAGGGTGTATCGATAGCTATCGAAGCTTCCAGATCACGGCTGATAGTGGAACCCTAATTGCAACGCTATCCAACACCCACGCACAGGCCAAGCCGAGCCTATTTTCCGGTTTAACCATTCTCTCATTCTATTGAAATCGGTGCGAAGAAAATATCCGAAAACGGCTAAGTGCACGTGGATTAAATTTTCTCTCCAACCTCGCAGCACTATACCAAGCTTTTCCATAATCAAATCGGCAGCAATAAAAAGCTCAAAACTGCCAAGAAAAGTGCAACAGTGGTCGTGATTTAAAGTAAAGGGGTAAGAATAAAGTGAAATGGTGAAACAAATTGGATAACTGTGCTTTTCCAGACGGAGTCCCGAGTTAGCGCGCCCACGCTAGAAGGGCAAAATCTTTAGCTGGGAGATCCAGCCAAACCAAAACAAGGGCTGCAGACCAACGTTGCTGTTGTTGATCGCGCCGTCTCGCATTGGGCTGGCCACTGTCGTTGCTGCGTCGCCGTTATATTTCCCGGCCGCGGCTGTTGCGTCGCCTGTGTATTTACAGTTACTGGCCACAGCTGCAGCGCCGCCGTTGTATTTACCGGTTTCCGAAGAGCTGCATTGCACTGAGAGCAGCTGCACTAAGATGAAGACAGGTCTATCACAAACCGATTTATCTGTCATGGACTCCGAGGAATCGCCACATATTATTTACAACTTGCTGAACTTAACCACATATTAGTATGTTCCAGAATGGTTTTCCCGAAGATTGTCATATCATAGGAAATGCTAAGTTGATTAAAAAATTTCAAAAGTCCGGAATTCACGTAGACCATGCTAGGTATCTGATTGTTGGTTCAAACTTTCCTACTAATAACAGTAGAATTTATATAAGCTACCTAAATCGAAGCAAATGTGAATTCGATGATAACATTAAACAAATTTTATACTTTCGTTAACTCAAATCGGAAATCTTCTCCGTTTTACTTCATCCCTTCATTTCAATAACACCTAAGGCTATAACAATCTCGACAATACTTATTTAATTGCCAATTTTTTCAATTAACTTATTACTCTCATAACTATAATTCTTCAACCTATTCGTGTTCACTTTCGTATTCGAATTTTATTTCTATGCCTTCAATGCAGGAAGGTGGAATCGTGTAAGGAATCGTTTATAAATCCACTCCATAAGACGGCTAGTAGGTCGCATATTTGTAACTATTGCCAAACTAGGTACAATAGATAAATTATTTGAACAGCTAGTAATCTCTCAGCTGCAACATCAATGCTCTTCAATAATAACTCCTAGTCAGCATGGCTTTATGAAGCGTTTGTCGACGACGACACATCTTTTGGAACTCATTTTAATTATAAGGGACGGGTTTATAAGTAATGTCCAGTCAGAAGATATTTTTAATGACTGTCCTATTCGGCCTGCCAGGTATTATTCACAACGCGCAAATTCTAATGTACGATGATTACGTGAAATTGTGCTTACCTCTTACATGATCTGTGACACACTTGCGACTTTAGGAGGACTTAAACAATCTCAATTTATGGTGAAATGATGACTTGTTATTCCCTTACAATTTAAAATGCAATTTTATGTCAATGACGTTGAAAATTACTTATTAGGAAATAACGTGATAGAAGGTGTTTATAAGATTACCGATTTTGGAGTATTATTTTGTCACGACCAAAACTTTGCTGCTCACATTACCATAATATTGAATAAAGCAAGAAGAGTATTTGCCTCTGTTAAGCATGGGTAAAAAGAATTTAATCACTTGTCTGGTCCATGTGCTCATGTGTATAGTCTGCCCAATATCAGGTATATCAAGCTTCAATAGAATCAGTGCAAAAACACTTTCGCTTGTTTGCTCTGCGTGGGTTATTCGTGGATACTCATTGTCACTTACCATCTTATGTCGGCCTGTATTAATGTCGGCCTGTATTAATACATGTTCAGAAGATGGTTATCTGTTCGATGGGAGCAACGAAAGAAATGGTCTCTGGTAAAATACTTTGGTTTATAAGCTTTTTATTGCATAACACAAATAATTTCTTTAAAAGCTTTTTACACAAAACACACAGTCAAAAGAGAGTATCAATGAATGGTAAAAAAATACCATTCGCAATTTATATGATCGAATTACATCTTAAAATAGTTAAGTTGGAAGCATCCTGAAATGTTAGATAAGAGAGATAAGGGCTCTTACGACCACAGTGTGTGAGTTCGAAACTAAACAGCATTTTCTGCATTAAACCCAGCAGCTAACAGTCACCCAGCTGGGTATTGACTCTTCTGATTCTTTTCCGTTAACAACCAGCTAAATAAAGCTAACTATAAAGTCTTTAAACAAGTCAAGCAAATGTAGAAGCTTACTTTTCATTACAGCGAGTTTTCGTATACTTAAAGACATATCGCAATGCTGATCCTCTGTGAAGAAAGAGATCATGGATGAGATTTTATCAATGCTGGCCATCAATAGAATATAGAATATAGAATATAGAATATAGAATATAGAATATAGAATATAGAATATAGAATATAGAATATAGAATATAGAATATAGAATATAGAATA
>VNJM01001885.1:0-11623 GCA_008042475.1 Drosophila kanapiae | reverse complement strand
AAAATAGCCCTTTTCTTTTTCCCATACAAATGATTTGTAACTAAAACGTAGTATATTTGAGCTTGCTATGTTCCTAACGTCAAAGATCATATCTATCAAAACAATGTGCGTGTGTGCGTTGGAGCACAGAATACATACTTGAAGCACTTAACTTCACACTTAAGGATCTTCGGCGAAATAACAACATCTTTTGATGCTTGATGATATTGTTGGCAGGAGATTTCAGGCAGACGTTGCCATGATTGCCTGAAGGCATCAGCTTTATGGAATAAGGTATAAACATTATCGCTAACTACTAATGTGAGAGTTCAACTTCAAAATGATCAAAGTGCTGCTCAATTTTCCAAACAATTGTAAGCTGTTGAAAATGGAAAAGTCCCAGTTGATGCGACATCTGGATTAATTACTCTTACTAACGACTTTTGGCGATTTGTATACTCTCAATTAGCTCTTATTGAAAATGTTTTCCCAAGTATTAGTGAGAATTATCAGAATTATGTTTGGTTAACGGAGTTTTTGAACTCTCTGAAGTTACCAGGACTTCCACCACATAATTTGAAACTTAAAGTTGGTACAGTTATTATGATATTGCGTAATTTGAATCCACCGCGACTATGCAACGGTACTGAAAGTACGCCGGTGAAAATTGCAATTTCCAGTTCGCCTTGCGTTCGCAATGACAATTAACAAGTCGCATTACCAATCGCTTAGTGTTTGCGGGATTAATTGAGAAAGTCATTGTTTTTCACATGGGCAGTTTTACAAAAAAAACAAAAAATGTGGTTTACCAAAGAGCACGGATAATTTGTGGACACGTATAACGCATCGATTCAGTATTTATTTTGGATTCACTTTTATTTACTTACAGAAGTACAATTAAATAACACTTCATTTTTGTAATCGAAATGAATTCATTACTGTTGTGAAATAATAATCTTTTAATCATCAAATAAAAAGTTACATAAATCGAAGCCATCTGGTGGCGAAACGGAGTTCGCCGGGTTTGCTAGTATCTTCTAAATATGGAATCAATGCCCAAAGCCATACAAAAAGATAAACGAAGTTCTGCTTTTATTTCTTAATTTGAGTATATTTTTCCTATTGAATCTTTTATTGTTAGGTAAATTTCCGAGTAGATATGGTAGTCAGATATAATCAGATAGCTGAAACGGAAGGACGAATATAGCTAGACAGTTAATAATATATACAATGGCATGAATTTCTCTTTTAAGGACAGTGTAATAGGTGTAATAACCACTCCCTTCTTGTTAGGAATATCGATTTAATTGGTTTTCCAGTTGATCTTCTTAGATGGATCTCAAGTTATCTGATTGGCAGGACGCAGAAAATCATATTGTCTAATGTCAACTTGTCCAATGTCCGGGTTACCTCTGGGGTCCGCAAGGGAGTTATTTGGATCTCTTATTGTTTACATTATTTAATAATGACCTGCCCAAAGCTTTGGCTAATTCTAGAACCCTTATGTACGCAGGACGTAGATGACGTTAAGCTTTGTGTGCAATATAAAGACAGCTCTGGCCAGTGGGTTTTACAATCAGAGCTCAATAACTTTGTAACCTGATGTCGAGTTATTTTTTTTTTAACTTAAATGGCTCTAGGTGCAAGCACATGACATGAACATTTGTAATGTAGCCTGAAGCTGTTGGAGTTCGATTTTTAGGTTTTGATTGTATATATGTACATACGTTTATCAGTTTGCATCCAGGATCCGTTATATAAAGACGTGTGCTCGTAATAAACTACAATTCGCTAGTGATCCATTACAAGCTGTAACTCGTGTGCTTGTGCAGCACGCGAGATCTATGTATTTTTAGACACTGCTTAGCGGTGTCGGCGAAAAGAAATAAGCCAAAAAACAAAAACAATTGTAAGTTTGCATTACTGAACAAGCTATAGCCCCGTATTGCGCGCACCTGCAACGAGGGGCAATGAACTTTTTTCTTATCAGCAAGTTAATCTGCGAGTAAGGAAAGAAGAAATTATTAGACTGTCGATGGGCAATTGCATATTTGTGGAAAGCAAATATTGTAAATTGCTGAAAGAATGGATGAAGACTCATCTGATCTCTACCAGCTTTCGAAAAAGCGGTTAGATATTAAAAAAATGAGACAAATTGCTGGCACCTCTGCAGAATTACGTGCCAGCTTAGCTAGAGATAAACACAATTCAATTATGCTAAAAAACTACAAAAGTGGATTGATAGCGACATCTACTTGCACTATAACTACAAGCACAATTACATTCACGAACACACAACACAAGTATACAATACCAATGGCAACTACTGGCAGCGTGTGCTCCATACCGAGTACTATTAGCTCTGCTGCTCATGATACAAGAACAGCCGAAAACACACCACAAATTAATAACTGTGCCTTCCAAATGCAGAAAGTCTCCTTGTGTAAGAAGCAAAAAAAAGCTTACAAGCTTACAAGCTAATATAGTCAAAAGGCGACCAAATAATCTAAAGATTCCGAATCTGATATGGACACAAATGAAATCTACGAACATGAAAATTATGAGACCAGACAACAGGCTACTGGACAACAAGTAAAAAGACACAAAGTGCGTAAGCCTCCAGCAATCTGCGTGCCGACTGTCTTCAAAATGACCAAACTGGAAGAGGCCCTAAATTCTGTCATCCCAGCTGACGACTACGAAATGCGCACTTCTAAATTTGGAATCACACGCACTTATGCCAAAAATTCTAATGCTTTTTTCGAGCAGTTGTTAGCTTACTAACAAAGCAAATAGGCGAATTTTGGCATCACCAATTGAGAGAAAATGCACCATACAAATCAGTGATAAGAGATATTCACCCAAATGTTCCCAAACAACAAATATAGCGGACATTCACCGATAAGGGATTCACTGTATTAAATATTTATTGCCCAAGAAAATTTGACTGGCGCAATAAAGAAATCAATGAAGAGGATGGTGAGGAAGTTAACAATATTAAAACTAGCCATAATATATTTTATGTTCACCTTCAGAAGACTCCCATCGTTGCAGATGCACTTCAAATAAAAAAAATAGGCAGACATAGAGTCACGGTAACAAAAGCAAGAGCAAATAAAGAGCTGGTACAATGCTTTCGTTGCCAAGACTTTGGACACACAAGAAATTATGTCCTCAAGGCTCCAATCTGTGGCAAGTGCTCTGGTGACCACCTCACTGGTTCCAAGTTGTGTGCGTTAAACAATAACGAGAAATCCATTTGCTCCAATTGTGGTGAGAACCACGTCTCTAGCTTCAAGGCATGTTCTGTCCGAATTAATCTGGCTAAGAAGCTACGGCCAGATGCACGTTTACATATGGATGGATTGCCAACTAATACCAAACGCACCTACCAAACGAAAGAAAAATTTTTTTCAAGTGCAACTGTAAAGAATGGATTCCCCTATGCTGACATGCTAAGGCCAACAGAAATGACTCATATCAACGTGCCCAAAATGCAAAACGTGACTCGATCCTTTGAGAATACCGATAATAATCAATTCGGGAACAAAATTAATATGCTTGAAAAGGCTATACATGACCTGATTGTTAGAATGGACAAACTTAGTCAGAAAACAATGGAATCAATCAAATTCTTTCGTGAACGGGTACATAAACTTCTTTCGAAATGATTAACTCTTTTTTAAACATTGGATTATGAAATGCACAGGGATTGCTCAAAAACAATTAAGAACTTAGACTTTTCCTGGCCTGAAAGTGTATATAGCCGGATATGAGCAATACTACGCTAATCATCCTAGTGGCACAGCGAAGGGAGGATCTGCAGTTTTAATACGAACACTTATTGACCACTCTCTGGATGAAGCCACCTGTTGCAGTAACATTCAAACTGCCACTGCAAGCGTGGCAACTAATCGTGGATGCATCAAAATTTCCTCCATATATAACCCTCCCAACGAACCTTGGAGCAAAGCTGATTTCGATCAATTATTGTTATCTTTGGGAAATAGGTGTATCGTAGGCGGCGATTTTAATGCAAAACATCCTTGGTGGGGTAACATGAGATCACCCGAGGAAGGCACTTGCAAAGGGATATTATTAGCAGTAATTGTCAAATCCTTGGTACAGGTGAGCCAACGTTTTATTCTTATAATACTCGCCTGAGGCCTTCTGCGTTTGACTTTTTCATTGTCAATGGGATTAATTTAAATAGGCTTTCCGTGGAAATGAGTTACGAGCTCTCCTCGGATCACCTACCAGTTATAGCCACACTGAGTCATGCACCGAAAAATAAACCAAAAAGACAGTGCATTCTCTCACATGGCATTAATATATTTCAGTGAGAACTGGAGAGAATTAATCTTAATATGGAAATAAACAGCCCTGAAAACATCGAAGACGCTATATCAATTTTCATGAACAATATGCTACTGGCTGCATCTCATGCTACTCCAGAATCTCTGAGTTCAGCAAAACAGCACCGCAAAGCAGAAATACCGAGAAGCGCCGATGCGCTTTTACGACTAAAGAGAGGAGTCAGACGAAAATATGCTAGAACAGGGCATTTACCAGATTTATAAAAGATTGTCAAACCGACTACATAAAGTCCTCGCCAAAGTTAAACAATGCAGGATAGACGACATTCTCGAAAATGCTGGGCCAGATTCAGCTTTTAATTACTCGCTCTGGAAGCTTACCAGCCGCTTTAAAAGAATCCCCATTCCAAAGGCCCCGGCAGGTGGCTGGTGCTACTCTAGGGAACAAAAGGTAGAAGTTTTTGCGGATAGCCTTGAAGAAAGGTTTCAACCTTTCCAATTGTCCTTGCCAGCTAATCCTGTTACGTTACAAGAGGTTGAAGATCAAATTCGAATGTTAAAGGCTAAGGGCGATGACGTTCTATACAATCGGACACTAAAGCTTCTTCCAAGAAAAGCGCAACTGTTTACAGTATTGCTGCTTAATAGTATTTTAAGGATGTGGCACTTTCCGAACTCATGGAAGGTAAGCCAAATCACAATGGTTCCTTCGCCAAGCAAACAGCACACGGAAGTGGATGGATATAGACCCATCAGTCTTCCCTCAGCCCTTGGAAAGATGGCAGAAAGGATGATTTTGACGCGAATCCTCAGCTTGATGCCGTGACCCAAATAATTCCAAAATGGCAGTTTGGCTTTAGACAAGGTCATGCAACGCCGGAGCAACTACACCGTGTGGTCAACTTTTTCTCTTGACGCAATGGAAAACAAATTGTACACAGTCGCGGTATTTATGGACAATCAGCAGGCTTTCGACAGAGTGTGGCACGATGGACTTCTGTTTAAGCTGAGCAACATTTTAAGCCCTCAGCTCTTCCAGCTAGTAAGCAGTTTCCTTAAAGACAGTATGTGTGTGGCTTTGAGAAATGGGCACAGAAGTGTAACATAGGCGGCAACGCCAACAAATGCGCGAATGTCACATTTCCTACAAGGCCTTTATCCTGTGAAGGTATTAGGAAGGATCATTAAGCAAGGCTCCTATCTGGAACAGAAGTCGTCTCACAAGTACCTTGGCGTAACACTAGACAGACTCCTGAACTTCAAAGATCACGATTATGGTGAAATACTCTGTTCTGGCGAAAAGTAGAAAGTTGACATGGCTGCTCGCACCGAGAAACAAATTGTACTTGCATAGTAAAGTGGCCATTTACATGGGAATCCATCTGGAAGATATATGGTGTTGCGGCAAAAAGCAACATTAATAAAATTAGGGTAGCCCAAGATAAAATACTACAAAAATTATGTGATGCCCCCTGGTACATGCGAAAAAGTGATAGAAAGGGACTTAAAGGTTCCCAATGTTGGCGATGTAATGCAAACGAACACATCCCACTATGAGCAACGTCTAAGATCTCATAACAACGAATTAGCAAGAGGTCTTCTAACCCTACCCAGAAAAAGAAGACTAAAAAGGTGCCATCCATCTGATCTCCCTTCCAGAGTTCTCTATAAGTTAATTTAAATAAATAAAAAATAAAATAAAAATAATTAATAAATAAAATGTAAATATTGTAAATGTAGAATGTAAATATTGTAAATTGTATTAATTAATAAATAAAATGTAAATATTGTAAATGTAGAATGTAAATATTGTAATATTGTATTAAGTAACAGCATCCTTGTGACTAATTTCTATTTTTTTCCCCCAATGTACAACCAGATTAAGTTGCCATTTAGGTAGCAGTACACTAGTTTAAATAAAGAAATAAATATACATCGTTAAAAAAAAAATAAATAAATAAATATACGTTTATGCCTAAGAGTATGCACTTGAAGTACATAGGTACTCAACGTTGCTTTGCCAAATAGTGTTCATCGGCTGCAGTTGCATTAGACCAGCTGATAAAGATAAGCTGCAGCAGAGTCGCAATCGAAAGCTCGGCTTACACGCCGCTTCACAGACCCGTATCCGAAGTCGGGCCAAGTTTTTTTCTTTTAAAGTCTTGGAAGTAAACACACGCGTATTTATCATGTGCGGTTTAATTTGGTGTGCTCAAATTTTCCTGAGGGGCGCCTTGGATGCTTTTGTTTGCATCGGCCAGTTGCCTAAGTAAGCTGCAGCTCCGTTTCCCAGAGGTATATTTCTCTACCTAGATTGGAGAGTCGCATTATACTGGACGCGTGATTAGTCCAGAAACCGCTGTAAGATCGACAGATGCGCACTGCGACCCCAGAAGCACCCGCAAGAAGCTGAGCTCGGGGACATGCAGATGTCCACAGTATCCAGCGGGAACCAACAGGAGACCACAAAGCCGCGCATCAGCAGCAGCCAACGCAGTGTAAAATTTAGACTTCGATCGCGTCGGATTAATTAGGCCAGCGGGCAGAACAGACCGAGATTTAAGACCACGTCCAGCGGAGCACCCCTTTTAGTCGGCGTTCAGCCACGACTTATTAGTCGGTACCTAAGTGTAGCAGCCACCACCAGCGCAAGCTATTCAAGCGCAGTTAGGATGTAGACCCACAGCTGTTAATTTTGGCAAGCGGCCGTGCCAGATAACTTGGCCAAAACGCGATATTAGGGCCCGATCTCGTGCACGTGTAAAAAAAGGAAATTGTAAATGTTGTTCAATTAAAAAATATAGAACAAAACTTAAGTAAAAATGATCAAGTTATATGATCAATTCTTCTTGAGGGACTTGGCCTCCTTTCCGGTTTCCGGAGCAGCCGCCAGGTCAAACACGATCTAAAGTACAGAATGGCTAAGTTTTAAGTGGACACGCTGCTCAAGTATGCATTCGTGTTTTCGACAGTCGTGTTTTCGACAGTCGTGTTTTTGACAGTCGTGTTTTAGTTACTTGCGTATCCCGATGTGCAAGCTGCTGTTCTGTAAATTTGGAAACGCGGGATCAACTCTCGGTTGGGATGATACAATTGATGCTATAAAAATGTGAGTATGCTTTTTAATAGAATTTTACTTGTGATTAAATAACAATGACAAATAGTAAAATAAATCTTGGCGGCGTGTTTTACGTACTTAAAATGTTACTTTTTGTGGGGTTTTGATATTATATATGTGTCAAAAAAGGATTAGTTTTGAAAATAGTTCTAATAACGTGCGACTGTTTTCATATAATTGTTTTCATACAAAAAAATTATCTTTCCGAAATCTTGTTTGAGTTGCGACCTTATAAACGAGTTGCTAGTCTAAGAAAATAATTAATTAACTAGCTTACCTTGATTGGTTTAAGGCGCATAAAACAGGGGGCACCTCCAGGTGGTTGCAGAGGTACAGTCGGTTCCGGGGTAACTTGCTGCACTGGTCGAGGTGGTTTTAATGCTAGCTTCTTGAGGCTAGCTATACGCTTGTCGCACATTAAGGATACATCATTAATTCGTTGCAGTACCTAACCGAAATTATACGATATATATAAATACGCAAAGAAAAGCTAACTTCGGAAAGCCGAAGTTTGTATATGGTATACCGCGTATATCGTTTGCTTTTTGATAAACCCGTATTCCATTTATAAACATAGCCCTTGATATTTCCAGATTGACATAAACTAAAATAGTTCAATTGTAGCCACAAACAACAAAAAATAGTTAAAACAAATCAAATATAATTTCAGATATACACCAAAGCAATGTGTTTCGGTTGTTCGGTTGAATTTTTTGACTGAAAAGTTTTTTTGATTACCTTCATATGATGAACAGTTTAAAAAAAACTTCGGTTTTGTTGATGAAAGTAGATGGGCTGTCATCAGTGACAAATTCATACTTTTTTTAGAACCTTTTATACAAATCTTCGTTTTATTATCAACATATTGGTCAAAAATGCATCGATATTTCATAAATTCGTCTAGCTGTTATCAATATATTTTTTTTTATTTGAAGAGAGAGTATGAAAGAGCTAGAGATGGTTTTAACACGATTGTCTCAATTGACAATTGGCGAGCGTCGGCTCGCCAAAGTACCGACTTTGAGCACAAGTTGATAACATTGGCCTATTGATGAATTTAACCGAGTCAAGAGCATTCCCTCTTGCTGCTTCTTATTGAGGGCTTGAGATCTCACTTTAGGGTGACTCTTATCAAAAGCTACTGTGCCCATTGCGCGTTGCTTACACCTTTTTGCCTGCAAACACTTCTTAGGGACGTAATCCGATTATTGCACCAGTAAACTGGAGAATGGTGCAACCGGAAGTTGGCCGGCCGCAACTTCGTCAGAATTTTTAGTTGGCAGCGCTTGAGGTCTAGAAATTTGAATGCCCCCTGCAACACTCGACCTCTCTATACCCTAAAAAACGATCGGCAAAACACTAAAGTGACGGTGGCTGACTTCGCCGGCACTGCAGTCAGCGCTTCAAGCAAGAAAGAGACCGGATGAGACAGGGGTCTGACCGGCATTTAGACATTTCTTTGCCGATCCAATCTGTCGACAACAAAAACAGGTAAGGGGCTCTTATTCTTCCAAAACGTGCACAAAAGCCAGCCAAGGGAAATAACAACAGCTAAGGCAGAAGCCGAAGTAAAAGTAAAAGAAGCACCCACGTCAAGATCAATCCAACACCTACCCGGATCCAGAGGACAGTCAAAAAATCTAGCCATTACCAAGGAAGCCGGACACCTGTCCGAACGACTGCCCTGGACCTCTCCATACTGCAACACGCAAATCGACATGAAAACCAGCAACCAGTGTAAAGACCGGCCCCGCTTGAGCCCATAGGCCCAGGATATATGCAGCTGAGAAACGACAAGCGCGAGAGGTACACCGCTACTTGCCCCATCGAGGGAGCGTCAGCGTTCTCAAACTGGCGACGACCATCTGACGCAGGATGGATGGAAACTGAATTATCCAAAATATTACAAATTTTTATTAAAAATAAATATATAAAAATAAAATATATAATATAAATTGTAAAGTTGTCCGGAACCTTTTCTGCTCGACTAAAAGCATAGCCCGTAAAGCTACACAAAAGGGTAGGAAGGATTATTGTAAATAAACAAATGAAAAATAATTAAATTAATAAATAATCGAAAGATTATCAAATAACATATAGTTCCTCTAATACATATATACCCCAAATGGGTCTAATTGATTCAGAAACAGTGGAGTGCAGTGGGGTCCGCAAATGTAATTAACAAAATCGAAACAAATATTAATTCAATTTAATAAATATATTAATATCTATAATTGTTTTTATTATGTGCGCATACATTCTGTTAAAGCTCATATGTTCCACAATATGTGTGTAACAAAAATGGCCTTAGGATCTAGATAAAATCTAATTTGATAATCTAATTTTAAAAATATATTCAAACATAAATAAAACATAAATATATCTTTAAATGCAAATTAATTATATCCTTTATTTAGGATTTATTTAAGATTCGCGGTACTGCGCGAATCAGAAGACTTGGGTTAGAGGCCATTATGACCGTCACGATTTATTTCCAAAATTCATCTAAATACTTGTTAATTAATAAATTAATACTTATTATTAATAACGAAACGAAAGCTAGCCGTATGCCCTGAAAGTGATGACCCGGCGCCCCGTATATAGTAGCCGCTGCTTTTATTGCCCGCTGATTTCACTGGCCAAAACCTGGGCCGTCGTTGTGCAATATCCGCATCTCATGCCGGCTACGCGTGTTCAGCTTGGCAACTTCTCTGTTGCCGGGTGACCGTGTTAACTTTCACTCTATGACATGTTAACATAAGAGCAATTAATGTAATTTAAGGGAAATTTTATTTATTTTATTTAAGTTGAAAACATTAGTATGGAATGAGAGCAACTAACTCTCCATAATCCAAGAATATTGAAGTATGAAAATATTGAAGTAATAAATAGAACGAACTGGTCAATAATATCAAAATTATTGATCAAGTCATTCGAATTAAATAACTGTCAAAGAAAGGTATGATTTAGATATATCAATACCGACAATCTTAAATACCCCTTTGACAATAGATCCTAGGGAAGAGCAAAAATCGAAAGACCAAGCAGAAATAGATTAAACGGAGAATTAGATTCAGATACAAGTGTTATAGACACATAAGAACACATAATGACAGACGGAACCATTGCCAAACGGGCATATATATATGGACGTTGATGCACTACGGTCAGTACACTCAAGTGGCCCTTTCGACACCAAGCACGTGCTTGTTAGGGTTAGGTGTTAGTAAAGTTTGCGAGGAAACTAACTACTAACATGCTGCCTGAATGTTTAGTTGCATACGTAGTAAGTTAGTTAGGATTAAAGTTTTTAGCTTGGGAAGGCTGTCTACGTTTGAGGTTATTGGGTATATCTTATTGTAATTAGCGCGCAAAACTCTAAAGGGTTCATGCACTTCATACGATGATATACAATGGCGCAAAACTAAAGGTAAAAAGGATCTAGTATTTCTACTCGGTACGTGGAAATTTAGCTGACCTATCAGGTCAGAACTCTCCACGTCACCACGGATTAAATTGTAAATAAAGGTGATACCTAGCATGGTTCTACGGTTGGTTAAGGATGGTAGGTTTATTAGTAAAAGTCTACTAGTATAAGAGGGTAACCTTCGACCTGAATCCCAGTTAAAGTTGCGTAGAGCAAAAGGTAAAAAGTTCTTTTGGACTGATTCGATGCGTTTTCTGTGGTCATCATATTATGGATTCCAAACGCACGAGCCATACCCCAAGATATGACGAACTAATGAAATATATAATGCTTTTGTTACATAAGGGTCATCGAATTCCTTCGACCACCGCTTAATAAATCCAAGCACACCCCTGGCTTTATTCACCGTGCACGAAATATAATCTATAAAGTCGAGTTTAGGATCCAGGCGGACGCCCAAATCGTCGACCAGGGTGATTCTTTCTAAAAAGCAGCCGTTTAGCATATAAGTCGCAAGCATGGGAGTGACACGTGAGAATGTCATTAGCTTGCACTTAGAGCCATTTAAATTTAATAAATTAACATGGCACCATGTTTGAAAGTTATTCAGATCTGTTTGTAAATCCGACTGGCAAGAGCTGTATTTATACTGCACACAAAGCTTAACGTCGTCTGCGTACATGAGCACTCTAGAGTTAGCCAAAACTTCGGGCAGGTCATTAATAAATAATGTAAATAATAAGGGACCCAAATGGCTCCCTTGCGGGACCCCAGAGGTAACCC